>JACEHZ010000068.1:0-125000 GCA_017893485.1 Hemerocallis citrina
TTATGAAAGAAAAAAAGATCATTATCCTTTTTCAATATAATCCTTTGTAATTTAACCGACGTGCAAGTTTTGGATGGAAATTGCCAATCAGAACTAGGTGTACTTCTTAGAAAATTTTGTGTATTATGTTGGAAATATTATTTTCAATACAATAGTATAATTTGATTATGAAGATATAGGGGATGGATCTTATGAAGAGGAGACTGGCAGCACTAGTAATTAAGATGTTTGATCCATATTTTGTAACAAATCTTTTGCTGTGATGACCCGAAGAACGACTTGTGATATTTGAATCTTTCCTATTAGGTTTCCTATGAAACCAGGCACTCTGACTTTTTCAAATTTTGCATCAGTTATTAATCTCTGATAGAGGATGTTGTCCCTCTTGCTTAATGTCTATAATGTGTATCTTTTGACTTGATACTTATTTTAATCTGAAGATCCAAATCCTTGAAGCCAGTCTTTATTTTGTTCTACATCTCCGAAATTTGAAGAAGCAATGAAATGTTTATGCCACATTCCATGGTCGTAACCAGGCTAGATTTTGAATTCTGTAACATTCAGATTGAACTACTGTGAAATTTAAGGCATATAGAAAGTTTAGGCCACACTCCAGATTGAACTTCATGTTGTTCACTTATGCTCTTAAACCCCACAAAATAAAACTCAGTACAACATATTTTGTTAATAAACACACTCAGAAAATTTTGATGGATATTCAAATTTAATTGTAAGGCTCACAGAGTTGACATTATTCATCAACTCATAAAATAACCACCTGTATTATGAATAGAAAGTTGATAAATTCAAGCATTCAAGTTGATTACATGAGCATATTCTATTCAGGTTGGAAACATCATAAACAGAGATTTAAACAGAGCTGAAAATGCCTGGAAAAAACATAAACAGCGCTTAGAATGCTAAAAAACAAACATAAACAGAGCTCAGAGCACAATCAGCCTATAAACAACATAACGAGCTCTAAATTTTCATAAACAACATAAACAGAGTTCAATCTACCTAGAAACAACATATACAGAGCTGAAAATGCTCATAAACAACATATACAAACTACTATCTTGTGCTGCGGCTGCTCCTACTTGCTTGTGCTGCTGCTTGCTTGTCCTGCTGCTCCTGAAAACTTAATTGGATGCAACTACACTTCTAGAAACTTTTTGGTTAACTTTTAGGGAAGGATCTGCAACCTTGAGTCTAATTCAATACCTTATTTCTCTGCTGCTAACTGAGGTAGCTCTCCTAATGGAAACAAACAAGATGTACTTGCATTAAGTTGATATTAGGTCATATGATAACAACATAATTCCATACATTTACACAAACAAGAATGTAATACACGAAATTAATGACCTCTTACTGGAGTAAAATTTTTAAGATTATACCTGTAAAAGAACCACTTGAAGTACATATTGTAAAATAAAATCAGACTTTAAGTCAAAATATTAAGAAGAGATAATTTCCTGCAAATGTTGTTGCAGTACTACTGTGAAGCCTCTTACCATACCTACACTAAAACCTCTTAGCAGTTGGCAAGTGAGCCAGAGGTCTGTATTCTAGCCCTAGATCTCTTGCTCACTATTAAGATCATTTCCATTGTGCTTTGGCAATTGGAAATGGTCGTGTGCACCTATGGATACTTAATATATGGGATGTATATAGTGTCCATATCAGTTTGCACCAATCTTATGACACTGCTCACATTTATTGAGAATTTTACAAACCCACCCCTTTTCGAGATTAATAGGCAATTCGGAATAATTTTGTGATTGTGAAGGTGATCACTTTCTCTGATTTTTGAGCATAGATAGGGCCATGTCATATGCTTGGAGATATCAGTTATCAGTTATATTGTCTAGATACTGACAACTATTTCAGTTTAATTATTACAACTGACTTGAATGCTAAAATTGTTCTATCTTTTTGAACTATTTCAACCATTCCAATATCAAGAAAAATGTTTTGTTTTAAAATTCCTTTTTAACTTTGTTAACACTCTAAAATTAAGCTTGACCCAACTCTTTAAAGTCATTCCTGACAAGACTCTTTATTTCTTTTCATCTTATCATCACCTAATCAACCAAACCTGACCTTCTATAAAAATCTAACATTTCCTCTACTCAAATGTGCCAAAGTAATTACAACTAGAGTTCAAACTACATTTGAGAGAGAGAGAGAGAGAGAGAGATAGAGAGACTAATGGCTGCTTCTCTTCTCTCTTCTGAAGTCTCCATTGCTTCTGTTCTCCTAGTCTTTTGGTTTGTGTTTACGTTGCCAGAGTTATCAACAGCTATCACCAGACACTACAAGTTTGATGTAGGTTACTTAACCTTGGCTAGCTCAATTAATTGTGTACTAGTCATGTATCTAACAAACACACTTGTATGACTACTTCAATTCATGACTTTTTTTATTAGTACTACTTTGTAGTTTGTAGTAGTTCATGAATACATGTTTACAATTGTGGGAAAGGAATACATGGTTGTATATTTTAGGTTTTGAGTTTGCATTGTGGGAAAGGAATTTGTGTTGAAAGGGAAACAAGAAATTTAATCATACAAGCTGCAACTTCTCATTTCAGAAGCTAGAGTCATGCTCATTAAATCTAAGATTATACCCATAAACGTCGGTTGAGATAAGAGAATAAATAGCTGATAGAAATGAAGAGCAGACAATCAATAAAAATTCTAGAGAGAAGCAAATTTCTTTTTGTTTATATGAAATAAACTTCAATAGAGAATGGCAAAGCCATTGAACTCCATCATGTATGCACACCCACATACAATATCTTCAAAATTTATGCTATACCTGCCAAAGGAAGAGTCTCAAAAGGAATTCTCATTCTTAAATCAAAATATTGAAATCTAATTCTTGAACTCCTCAATTATCTAAAAAACAAATAAATTAATAAACATAAATTGCTAAACCCAGGTTAAAATATTCCTAAAATAGTTGAATACGAAGAAGCAAAGAAATCTATGTTTCTCCTGTAATTTGATATCTGCATTAAAATTTTTATATAAAAAAACCCCAAAATTTTATGTAGTAATATAAAACCCCAGTAATTGATCTAAAACTTTCTACTAATCTAAAACCCTTTTTCAATCTTCATTTTAACCAGTTAATACAAGAGAAGCTAAAGAGCATTTGTAATTGAAATTATAGCTTACAAAAATGAATATCTAAAGTTATAATTGAAATTATAGCTTATAGAACATTTGAATGAGATGAATTATAGCCGGGGGTGTCAGGATTTGATTTTTGGGGTGTTGACTTGGGTTGCTAGGGACTTGGGAGCATCGTTGACTTGGGGAGAATTTTAAGCGGGGTTTGAGCAGGGTATAGGTGTTTCGGGATTTGAGGTAGGGTTTGGGTTTGTGTTCGAAGTGAGAAGGGAATGGAGGTCGGGGGATGGTTCAGAGGAGCGTCGGGGTAGGGTGGAGGAGGAGCGTCGGGGAAGAAGACGAAGATGATGATTTGGAGGAGTTTGAGGGCATCGATCGGTCGCGGGGATTTGAGAGTGATTTTAGGCGTGGAGCGAAGATGAGGAAGAGTAGAAAGAAATGAGCAAATGACGAAACTGCACCCTCTAATGATGGGCAGAGCAGATCTCAGACCTCGGATCGCAATCCAATGGCTGAGATCTTTAGCTCACGATAAGGAGCTCAGCTCACCATCTCATAATAGACTAACTATATATATATATATATATATATATATATATATATAGATATATATATATATATATATATATATATATGCATGCACTTCTTAAATGGAACATCAGTTTCACCAGTATCCTTCCGTCTCCATTGACTCCCCTGCTGCTGCATCCTCCTATTCCCTATCCTTCACATCTTGATCCTCATCCAGATTCAAATAGCAGTAGCGCCGCCCTCATCCTTATTCCAGACTCCTACATCCTCTCAGAATCATCCCTAACCTTACCCCACCTCTTCTTCCGACACCGGCAGCACCGTCAAGCTCATATCCCGATCCCGGCACCAGCAACATCCCCGTCTTTATTTTGATCCCTACCATGGCAATATCGGTCTCACTCCTCCTCACCGTAATTCTTCTCTTACACCTTCGCCCATGACTGTTACTCCTGCCTTGTCATCTCCTATTGATTAGGCTAATTTTCAACATTACCTCGCTCAGCTGGAACTCCAACTCTTGGGTCTGTCTGTCGTTGCTGGCCCCTCTGCCCTTACATTCTCTATTACTCCTGGTATGCACTCTTACTAGATTTTAGATTCTGGTGCATCACATCATCTTACTAGTAATTATACACTTCTCACCACCAGCATTGCACTTCCCTCTCACTCCATCCCTACACACTATCGATGGTTCACAACTTATCACTACACACTCAGGGTCTATTTGCTCTCTCACTCTCACATTGCCTTATATTCTTTATTTTCCTCATTTATCCATAAACCTTATTTCCATTAGTGCTCTATGTGATAGTGGTCTTGTCATTACATCTGATTCTTTAGGTTGTTCTATTACCGATTCACACACTGATCATGAGTTTGGGCGTTCTAGTCGACATGGTCGTCTATATCATCTAGATTTTCTTCATGTCCATAAATCTCATCCTCATTTTGTTGGTGCTGTGTTCGCTAATGCTGATCTGTAGCACAGACGTTTAGACATATTAGTGAGTCTCGACTCAAGACTTTAGCCCATAGTTGTGCCATTGGTCTCTTTCTTTCACTCATTTGTCTGATTGTCATGGTTGTCATTTGACCAAACACATAGCACTCAATTTTAATCACAAAAGCACTTCTCAAACCACCCATCCTTTTCAACTTCTCCACTCTAACATATAGGGACTAACTCCTACACCTTTTCACAAAGATTATTTCTATTATGTTAATTTCATCTAGGACTTTACTAGATTCACATGGGTGTTTTTTAATGAGTGAAATTTATACATAATTTTTAGTACTCTTTTATGTATAAAAAATTGCTAGTTCTCTTGTTTAATTCTTTATATTTTATCTTCTTTCAGCATAATTTTAATTGATTATCTGTTTTTGAAGGAATGGGAATTATAAGTGCAAAAAGATATGCATCTTGGTAAAATCAAGGAAGAAAACAAGAATGAAGATTTCTGATACATGTTTTTATAAATTGGCTGTTTGAAGAATTAAAGAAAATATTATAGTCAACCAGGGGGTAGAATGAAATTTTGGAATAAAATATTAAAAAAATTAATAATAATAATAAAGCAACAGTGGAATTGATTGTTGGATTTTATTAGGTAAATAATTAATTTATAATCGAATAGATTATTATAAATTGTGACTTTAACTAATTAATTGATTACTTACCAAATCCTATGGTTATAAAGCTAACACTAATCTTAACATAATACTACTGTTTTCTCCCCTATATAAATGCAACATGAGACTTGAAGAAAGGGAGCGGTGCGAGATGCAGGAAGGAAAAAAAAAGAAAAAAAAGAAAAGAAAGGTTTGGGGCAGCTCTGAGTTGAGGCACGGAAATCGAGGCCAGAGGAGAAAGAAAGAAGGAGCACGAACCGAGGCTTGGGTCTTCGGCCCAATGATTTTTTCTTCTTCTCTTCTAATTTTTATTATGCAATCAAAGAACATGTTTGTTAGTTGCAAATTTATTTTTCTAGGGTTTCGATGTAACCTAGTTTTGAGAACACATTTCTAGTTTCATATTGTTTTATTCGTCTATATTTCCATGGTTGTTAGTTTATTTTTTGTACTTAATGCTAACAATTATTTGGCCAACTATTGTATGATTTATTGGATCATAGAGTGATCGAGTAGTAATTTTTGATTTAGAATTATAGAATTAAACACAATTGATTGAGCAAAATTAGAGATGATTTACTGCGATTAATGTGAATATAAAGAAATCCATAGAACTTAATTAGTCTTCAATTAATTAAATTTTTATAGAGATATGACAAACTATTAGTTGGAGATATTTTTGGTGTTGTTCGAGAGAAAACATTGAATAATTTGGGGATTTTGGTCTACAACTTGGAAAAGTAAAATTTCTTATTATATGGAATTATGAATTGTGTGGCATTAATTAGGTGAAATCAAAAGCCCTAGAACTAGTTTTGCTATTAAAAAACAACAAAATTTCATATTTCGTTCTTTTTAATTAGTTTAGCTCTTTCCTTTAGATTAATTTAATTTAGTTGTTTTAATTATCAAATTTTGATTTTCCAAATAGTAGTTAATCTAGTAAATTTTGGTACTCAATAAAATAATTAGTCCTTGTGAGTTCGACACTCTTTTCACGTAAACTATACTACTTGTTATAATTTTGTACACTTGCAAATAAATATCCCATCAAGTTTTTGGCGCCGTTGCCTGGGACTAATTATTCTTTTATTGATGTTGATAATTGCTAGATTGTTACTAATTTAAATTATTATTATTATTATTATTATTATTATTATTATTATTATTATTATTATTATTATTATTATTATTATTATTATTATTATTGTTATTATTATTATTATTTCTTAGTTTTCTGCTATTTAATAGATATATTTCAAAACATAGAAGCGTATTACCATGGCAAACAAGAGTAATGGAGAAAAAAAATAAGGCTTTGAAAGACTATCATACCCTCACTTAATGGAGCAACATCAAGCATAAAAAGACCGGTTATACAAGCAAACAATTTTGACATCAAACCGGAAATCATTCAAATGATTCAACATACTTTTCGATTTGGGGGACTATAGCACGAGGATCCTAATGTTCACATTGCAAACTTTCTAAAAATTTGTGACACTTTCAAGCACAATGGAGTATCAGATGATGCAATTCAATTGAGACTCTTTCCTTTTTCACTAAGAGATAAGGCGAAGGCTTGGCTAAACTTTCTACCACCAGGTGGTATTACTGCTTAGGAGGGACTTGCACAAAAATTTCTGGCTAAGTATTTTCTGCCGGTAAAGACAGCGAAGCTAAGGAATGACATTACCACATTTACTCAATTTGAGACCGAGTCTTTGTTTGATGCATGGGAGAGGTATAAAAAGTTATTGAGAAAGTGCCCTCATTATGAACTTCCGAAATGGCTACAAGTGCAAATATTCTAGAATGGTTTGTGTGTAACCCCTGTTTTCCATTTTATGTATTTTGGGTGTATTTTTTTTTCCTTGTATTTGTTCAGTTTGTATCTTTTGGACTGTATATTGGATTCTATTTCAATATATATTCATTTTATTATTTTTGTCTCTTTTATTTGAATTCTTGATTCTTTGTCCGTCATTTGTTCCGTCCCATTTTGATCGAGCTGTTATTTTGATCCTCTTTATTTCATTTGTTCATGCCCTATTTTATTTATCCATTGTGTCACTAACATTTTTTTTATTTGGAGCTATTAATTTTTTTTCTCCATCATTTTAACCCACTTTTATTTTCTTATCCACATCCATTTGCTTATACCCTAATACTACCCATTGTACCCGAAACCCACAAAGAAACCAACCCGAAACCAAGTTTGTTCTCCTAAACCTAATACACCCCATCTCCACCTATATATATACACTCAAAACCCTAATATAGTCATCCCCTACCCCAAAACCCTAGACGTCCTACCTCCTGCTCTCACCGCATCCCTCTCCCTGTGTTTCCGTTCGCCTGCAGCGCGCTGCCAGCGCACTCCCGATCCTCTCAACCTCACCCCCGACCTCCTAGCAATCTGCCGCCTTCTCTCGATCATTCCCCATCTCCTCATCGTTACATTCTCTCCCTTCCCAGCCGTTTCCCTGTCTCCCTCACACCCGGGACCGCCACCCCATCTCCTACCATGCTCGTGACGCCGACAACCAGCAGCCACAACACCGTGCTAGTGCTGTGCTTCGTCGCCGGTGCACAGTGCCGACCGCTTGCCATCTCTCCCCGTCGTCGTGGGTGTTGATGATCTTGCTGTTGCGGTTTGTGGTCGTGGTGTGCACGTGTGTTCTCCGTGCACGAGCCTTGGAGAGTTCGTTCTTGGAGCGTTTGGTTCTCATTCATGTTTGTGGTTGTGTTCGTCGTTCGATCGTGTTCGTGCCTCGAGAATCCATTCCTGTTATTCTTGATGATCGTTGTTTTGGTCGTAGTTTATAAGGCAAGTAACTTGTATTCTTTTCTTTGTGTAATACAAGTACTAAATACCGCCTGTAGTGTAGTTGGGTTCTATAGACAATTTGTGTATGAATCCCTTGTTGATATTGTCTCTATAGTGATGATTAAACATAGTTGCCTCACGACATACATAACATGATATAACCTAGGATTGACCACATCTTGTTGCATATATGCGTGTTGTTCATGTGCTATCATGTGCTCGTTCGTGTTATTCATGGTAGACTTGTTGTATACTTGTGAAATACCCTATATCATGTTGATTGGGCACCTAGTATACTCTATTTCATGTTTGGTTGTGATTTGGATGAGTTTTATGGGAACTAGTTGATTTTGTGCACATGAGATATTTTCAGTTTTGCTGGCTTTCTCGTTTTGATCAGTATTTTAGACCCTATTAAGGTTAGTATTTGAAAATATTTTGTGAACATGATTTGTAGAGAATTCTATATATTTTTCAACCCTTTTGATGGATCTCAGTTTCGATTTTTGGTTTGCGAGTTATGTCCATTTTACTACAGTGGTGTCCAAAGAATTACAGACCTTGTTTTCGATGAATTCTGAAGACTAATCTATTTTTATCATGTTGTTAAAATTATTATTTTGATCCAATATTTTGCACAGTATAACTAAACCTGATTGGGATTAATCCTGAATTTTTGTGGACTTTTTGATGAGTTTTACAAACCATTTTATGTTTCCAAACAATTACTATAATAGTAGATTTTTCTCGCTATTCTGTAAAGAAACTGATTTTCGACCTAATTCTATTTGTTATTTGAAAAATATTTCTGAATATGAAAGTTAGCCTACTGTATCTATTTTATCACCCTTTTGGCAGATTTGAATTTCGATTTATGGTTTGTGAGATATTGCTGTTTTTGTACTGTAGTGTTTGTCATTTCAGATTTACAAAACTACTGCATCCTGATGTTTTCTGATTTTACTTGACTACTCTATTTATATTGGAAAATTATAAAACTTGGTTTTCTGTTACTATACATACAGGGGAATACCCCAAACTTTTCATGGATTTATTTAACGAGTTTTCATGCTGTTTTCCTAACTTTGAATAAAATCTTTTGATTTCCGGCTAAACGTATTTTTTGGATCCAAATCTGTTTTGAGTCTCGTTTTTGTGAAATACCATATGACTTATTTATATTTTCTGGATTCGGTTGGGAGTCTATTTTTCAGATTATTTGGCGGATTCAGATTTTCATGTTTCTAGCAACGGGAATCCTTGTTTTAGTGCAGCACTATCTTGCTGTCATGAACTAGAAGTCTTGTTGTTCTATTCTTTGATGTGTTATCTTTCACCTGTACATGTTTATTCTTCAACCTGTACCTGTTACTTGTTCATGCTATGTTATTCTTGCCCTTTTTGTGATGCATGCATTCTAGTTTGATAATAATAATAAATAACCAAGCCGGGGTTTAAGGGAAAGATAGTAATGGATAATTCAGAAACGTGTACTCGAAAGGGGATCCTACGTGATTACCTGATACATGATACTTGACACGTGATTACTTGACACTTGCACAATTTGACACGTGATACATGATACATGATACTTGGAGCTTGGAGCTCGATACTTGATATTTTTTCCTGAGTACACTGCCCTCTATGGTCCACTATGAAATCTAAAGTGAAATTGTTGGATGTAGCAACCATGTAGTAAAAACCGGGATGCATGAAGTGCTACCTAGATAGTAATAACTACAAGGCTTGATACATGACACTTGAACAAGATACATGCTTACTTGATACTTGATTACATGATACATGACACTTGATACTTGTTTACATGATACTTGATACTTGTTGCTTGTTTACCTGATACTTGTTTACTTGACACTTGATACATGCTACTTACACTTGTTTATTTTGCCATACTAGTTGTTATATTTTATTATCATTCCTATTCTATGCTATTTGTTTATCTTTTTCCCATGTACTTGTATCCTGTACTACAAGCGATCCGTAACTTGCATAGACGGGAGTTTGTTTTCCTTTTCCTATTCCTGCAATTTATTTAATTGCAGACCAGGATGATCAGCTGCCAGATTGAGTTGGCAATATGAGATATTAGTGCTGAATTTTGCTATTATTATTTCTTGTTGTTTAGTTTGAGCAATTGTATCTTGATTACTTGGATTTATTTGTATTTGGGCAATGTGACCCAAGATATTGACTTATTGAGATCTGGATTATTTGAGATTAATATATTTTGTTTCAAGTATTTTTGTTGGTATTTTGACTTATATGTGCATGCTTGGTTGATTCTTTTGCTTCCGACTTTGATTATTCTTGTGAAATGTTGTAAAGATTCCGAATAGCTTATGGATGATGAAAACCGTTCGCTGGGCTTAGTCACGTATCTGTATTCCATATTCCCTTTTAGAAAGCAGGGCGTGACACAATGTCACGCCCTGCTTTCCAAAAATACCGAATACGAGCACGTAACATTTTCCTAGCAAATGACTAACGTCATTCATAAGTTGTTTATCCGGTCAACTCAACAATATAATCGATACAGAACAATTGCGCAGATAATAATAATAATCTCATGAACAATAATACTTGGAATAAACAATATGAAATATCCAAATACAATAAAAATCCAACATCTGGAAACAATAACAAATCTGGGCCATAAGCCCAATACAATAAAATAACAATAGTTCAATAATTAAGTCTTTAAGATAAAGCAATAATTTATTAAGTGGCGATGCAATCAATTACTTCACCAATGTTCTCCCAATCCATCAGGCAATTCTTCATCAATACCTGTAAACACTTCATCTAAAAAGAGGAGAAAAATTGTCCTTAGAGCAAGTCGTGGACAGCAAGTAGAGAAAGTAGGGAACAATGGAACAATGGTATAATAATGATTTCAATGGATCAATAGGAATCAATAACATAGCACGATAAACAATATCACGGTAATCGATGCAATGGCTATAAAAAATGATGCAATATTTGGTAACGGTAATCAATGATCAATAATGGTAACACTTAGCCAATATTCGATATCAATAGAAGCAATGAGGAACAATATGCAGTGTCGATGTTGTGTCAATCCTTATGTCTATTAATCAATTTAATCCTAACTAATGTAGCACTTCATGTGTCCCATCTATTTACCACATGGTTTTTACATGCAAACAAGTTACGTTTAGACTTAGTATTGGGCTCTATAGTTCATGTACTCGACAACGATATTCAATAATAACCGATGACCGAATCAATCGAGATACTGTAGTTAGAAATCTACAATTAATCGATGACCGATATGACCAATAGACCAATAGACCAATAGAACAATAAATAAGGAAACACGGGCCCCCTCCTCCGAGTACAGTCCCTATATTGTCCAATACTAAAGTTAACCCTTAAACCCTGGCTTGTTAATTATTTATCAATGCAACAATACAATATGCAATTTGAGACATGAGATGAATGATAGTATCAATAGGAGATCAATAGGACGATAACTTAAATAGGACAATTAGAATGATGAAAATGAGACACTAGGATTATGCAATGCAACACACACACATTAATTCATGCAATACAATGATATAGGTTAATTCAAGAAAATCTGAATAGTATAATTCTGGAAATAAAAACACAGTTGTGGTAAAATGGGCATAACTTTTGCTACAAAACTCAAAATTCAGAAATTCAGGATGTTCTGGAAAATAGAAAGATAAGGCAACAATTCTTGTTCAAAAGTAATTAAATTTAAGATTGTTTACTGGGTCAAAAACAGCAGACAAAATTCAGGCAGCAAGCAAGATACGGGTTTTAGGGTATTTTTTATGAAAATAAATTAATTAAAAATGATGGGTATCGATTCTTTAGTTAATAAATTATATAATCAGCATGATGAGTGTCAAAACATGATAAATAAAATTAAGAAACACATACATACACTAATTTAACAACAAGCAAACATCACTTGATCAAACAACATACCACCTAGCAATAAAATCTATGGTAGATTAATTGTGCGGTGATCATATGCATAACCCTATTAACGATACTATATGAGTGCATGAGAGATTCATTCTTTAGATTCAAAAGTGGCACGATGTCAAGAATATTGGGGTTAGCTCCTGTAAACCCTCAATAGACCCAATGAAGAGATGAACAAGGATAATACGATAACAAAGAGATCTACCTGCAAGAGTTTCAACAAAACTTGAATTTGATACAATTAGCAATTCAAGAGGATGGTGACTTTCCTGTTAGATGGTTAATATGAATACTAAGAATAACGGGATAAGAATCCCGAAGCAATGAACCCACGAACACACAAAAGAACATGTGTACTACGCGTGCACACAAAGAGACAAATCAACACAGTAATACAAAGAGACAGCAACAGTAATCGTTGGCCACAGCCAAGGGGGTGGTGGCATCACCGGTGAGGGGGCAAACGTCGTTGGCTGGAACAACGAGTGGTGGCATCGCAGTCGAGCAGAGTCGGGGTTGGCGCTGGTGGTCGGTGATCGAAATAGGGATGGAGCAGGAGGGGGTTTGGCTGTCTGTCAATGAGAGCGGAAGGGAGAGAGCAGGGGGTTTCGGGGGTGGCGCCAGGAGGCAGCGCCGGGAGGGGCGACGAGGGGTGGTCGCCGAAGGATGGCCGGGGGAAGAAGCCGGAGATGGGTTTGGAGGTTTTTGGCGGGAAATCACAGCAGAAGAGATAGAACAGGAGGAGAGAGGAGAGAGGAGAGAGAATAAGCAGTTAGGGCTTCAAAATTGTGAAATTTTTAGAGTTTGCAGTAGAGTTATATTTATAGGGCACAATTAGAGTACTGAGTTTGTGATTTAGAGTCCAATAAGAGCGGTTTTGGGTCAAGAATAAATGAAATTTGGTTTTAGGGTTCAATTAAGAGATAAATCCAAATCAATCAGGTTCAAATAAAAATACCCACAATTAGATAGAAGAAATCTGATCAACAAAATAGTCCAATCACAAAAAATGAAGAATTCCATGAACAAAAATTTGAATCCCAATAAATAAATAAATAATACAAATGAATATAATATAAACTGGGCTTGAAAATAAATTGGAAATTCGTAAAGAAAATCAGATCCGGTATAATAATAAAATAATCCAATAGATAATCATGAAATAACAATTAATAATCATAATCATAATAGTAATAAATTATACAATAAAATAGTATTCGGGTTTAAAAATTTTATTAAAATAATCCAATAATAATAATACACTTGATTTAGGCTCAAATACAAATAGTCAATCAATAAGATATAGAAAATAAGATCAAAATACACCGTTATTCGAAATGAACAAATTTTCGATTAGAAAATACTTTAATAAAAGATCCGAACAGAATTTTGCACAAAATAAATTTACAAAAATCAAATTATAGCAAATACATGGAAAATACTAATTGTCGGGAATGGGGGTTACAGTTTGGGAGCTAGCTGGAGGTCCTCTTATGAGCAAAACTCATGAAGCAGCCTATGAGCTATTAGAGGAGATTGCGTCCAATAATTACCAATGGTCTTCAGAGATAGCAATGACAAGAAAAACAACTAGAGTTTTTTAGCGTGATCCTATTACCACATTGACTGCACAAATTGCTACTTTATCTAAACAACTAGGTAATATGAATGTTAATGTTATTCAAACTAATATTAGTTGTAATTTTTATGCAGGAAACCATTCAAGTATTGATTGCTAAGTGGGAAAATCCATTTGCTTAACCATATTCCTATCAAGCAAATTACGTGTCCAACTTCCAACATCAAAACAATCCTTATCCGAACACGTATAATCCAGGATGGAGAAATCACTACAATTTTTCTTGGAACAACAATTAAGGAGCAATCAGACCACCTCAAAATTTTCCACAGCAAGAGAAGAAGTCGACACTTAAGGAAATGTTTATGCAATATATGCAAAAGACAGATTTTGCGATCCAAAATGTTGCAACTTCAACTTCAGCTTCAATTCGCAACCTTGAGGCTCAGATTGGTTGACTTTCAAATATTCTTACAGAGATAACAGTAGGAATATTATCCAGGAACATCAAGACCAATCTTACAGAGCATGTCAAACCAATAACACTAAGAAGTGGGAGAACAATTGAGCAGCCACAAGAAAAAAATGCCGAACAAAATGTGGTTGAAAGCAAGATGAATTCGAGCCAATTTTGGAGGAACAAACGCAGCAAGTGACCAACCATCATATTGAGAATTCTAAGAAAAGTAATGGAGCTTCAAATACCAAGAGTTTAATTCTGAAACTTATCCTAAATCACCTTATGATTCACCAATTGCTTTTCCGCAAAGACTTAAAAAGAATAATATCGAAAATCAATTCTCTAAATTTTTAAGTATTTTTAAGCAATTGCATATTAATATTCCTCTTATTGAAGCTTTGGAACAAATGCCTAAATATGCTAAATTTTTTAGGATATTTTATCAAACAAGTGGAAGTTGGAGGAACATGAGATGGTTATAAAAGAAATTACCTCCTAAACTTAAAAATCCAGGGAGTTTTACGATTCCTTGCACTATTGAAAATTCTTATTTTGATAAAACTTTATGTAATTTAGGAGCAAGTATTAATCTTAGGCCTTTTTCGGTTGTCAAGAAACTAGGTATTGGAGAAGCAAGGCCCACTACAATTTTGCAATTGGCGGACAGATCTATCACGTACCCAAGAGGTATAATTGAAGATGTTTTGGTAAAGGTAGACAAGTTCATATATCCAACTGATTTCATAGTGTTGATATAGAAGAAGATGAAAAAATTCCATTGATTTTGGAGCGACCTTTTCTAGCTTCGGAAAGAGCTTTGATTGATGTCTAATAAGGAAAACTTAATTTAAGGGTTGAGGATGATGAGCAAGTAACGTTTGATGTTTTTAAATCCATCAAGTTTTTTGCCGAAGAACAGTCGTGTTTTCAAGTAAGTGAAACTGATTTAATTTTGGGCGAGAAACATAAGGTTGAAGTTGAAAAGTTACCTATAAAAACATGTCCAACAAATTCAGCAACTCTTGAATATGAGAAAGTAAAGGTTTTGAAATATGTTATGTATTTGGATGTTCCACCATCTATTCATCCATTTTCCCAGCTGAAATTCAAATAGGCGGGGATATCAAAGACGCCATCTTCAAGAAAGAAACGACTCAAACTCGATCTTGAACCTAATCCACACCTGAAGAGAAGTATTAGAAAAGATATTCTTATGTTGTTAGATCCTGGCATCACATAACCATCTCAGCTATCATATCCGGCTGAAGACTTAAAACTTAGCGCTTCTTGGGAGGCAACCCATGTTTTCTTTTTACTGCATTAGATTTTCCTTTTTCTTTTATTTTACTTTAATTTTAATTTTTTAATTTTATTTTATAGGATTGCATAAGTTTGGGGGTATCGGGAAGAGTTGTTTTTCTATACCTACTTTGATGGATATTTTTTGCAGTCCGAATCTGGAAAAGTGTTTCAATGAGCGATCGAAGGAAATTGTCTTAGCTTTCTAGTAGAAAAAGAATCAGGAAATTTGGACATCTACAACTCTAAATAGCACCAAAACAATTGACGTCACTCAACTAGAATTATAACATGAATCAGGGGAGCAATTCTGAACTTTTCTCATTATTTTTGTTTCTTTTTTTCCTTACTCATTGAGGACAATGTGATATTTAAGTTTGGGGGAAGGGGTAAAATTTATTATTATTATTATGTATATTTGAAAGAAAAAAAAAACACAAAAAAGGGGATATCAATTAGGCTTACCATTATACTTTTGAGTTATGTATTGTGCAAAAGCACTGAAATAAATTTTTTCGTTTAGGATAGAAAATATCTTATAAACCAAGATCAAGCATACTTATTTACTTTTGGATTATTGAAGTTCAAAATTCCTTTCACAATTGTGATAGTCATGTGATTATACATAAAAGAAAAATGTAATATTTTTTCTTGTGATTTTCCCCTTTGATCTAGTTTCAAACAGAGTTTAAGTAAATAGATAGATAATTATTATATAATTGAATGAATAAAGTTCGATCTACTCCAATGTTTTGAGTTGCTTAGTAACTAGGGGTTTCATCACCAATGTTTACTTTTACGTCAAACGGCAACTTGAAATATGAGTATGCAAAAGTATTCTAGGTGTGTGACTTATTGAGTAACCGAGTGAATCTATCACAAATGGTTGCATTCGCGTCAAAAGGAAAGTGACAACTTATATATATTTATTTAAAAAATAAAATTAAAAATTAAAAAAAAAACCTCTAGTTTACTACTCGATTTGTAGTAGTGAGAAGGGGTGATCACAGATGGAGTTGTTACATGATATAAGTACATTAATTGAATGACAAATTTGATTGGGTTGGGAATTATGTATGAGTAATTGCACTAGAAAAAGTGAGTATGCTTAGTTTTACTTTATTTGCTATTGTTTATGTATTGAATTGAAGATTTGATGCTTGCACGATAAAATTTCTTAGTGAGATAAGTTGAGCCTAATTATAATTACTATCCTTTGATTTATGGTTTTCTTTTTGCTCGATGACAAGCAAAATCTTAAGTTTGGAGGTATTTGATGAGTGAAATTTTTACATAATTTTTAGTACTCTTTTATTTATAAAAGATTGCTAGTTCTCGTTTAATTCTTTATATTTTATCTTCTTTAAACATAATTTTAATTGTTTATCTGTTTTTGAAGGAATGAATTTTATAAGTGCAAAAAGATATGCATCTTGGTAAAATCAAGGAGGAAAACAAGAATAAAGATTACTGATACATGTTTTTATAAATTGGTTGTTTGAAGAATTAAGAGAAAATATTATAATCAACCAGGGGGTAGAATGAAATTTTGGAATAAAATATTTTTAAAAAATTAATAATAATAAAGCAATAGTGGAATTAATTGTTGGATTTAATTAGTAAATGATTAATTTATAAGAGTAATGCTTCATTCACTACCAATTTCACTACTATTCTGCTCACTATCTTAGTTGGCACAGTCCTATTGGAAAATTCCCCCACCTATTAGAGTGTGCCACCTAAGGTAGTGAAGATAAATGTAGTAAAATTGGGAGTGGGTGTAGCATTATTCAATTTATAATCTAATAGATTATTATTAATTGTGACTTTAACTAATTAATTGATCACTTACCTAATCATATGATTATAAAACTAACCCTAATCTTAAACCTAATACTATTGTTTTCTCTAGCACGGGACTCGAAGAAAGGGAGCGGCATGAGATCCAGGAAGAAAAAAAAAGGTTGGGTGTCTCTTAGTTGAGGCACGAAAACCGAGGCTAGACGAGAGAGAAAGAAGGAGCGCCGAAACCGAGGCTTGGATCTTCGGCACAACGAGTTTTTCTTCTTCTCTTCTAATTCTTATTAGCAATCAAAGAACATGTTTGTTAGTTGCAAATTTATTATGAACTAAATTTATTTTTCTAGGGTTTCGATGTAGCCTAGTTTTGATAACACAATTCTAGTTTCATATTATTTTATTCGTCTATTTTTCCATGGTTGTGTGTTTATTTTTTGTTCTTAATGCTTACAATTGTTTAGCCAACTATTGTATGATTTATTAGATCATGGAGAGACCGAGAGGTAATTTGTGATTTAAATTATAGAATTAAACATCATTGATTGAGCGAAATTAGAGATGATTTACCGTGATTAATGTGACTATAAAGAAATTCATAGAACTTAATGAGTCTTCAATTAATTAAATTTGCATAGAGATATGACAACTATTAGTTGGAGATATTTTTGGTGTTGTTCGAGAGAAAACATTGAATAATTAGGGAATTTTGGTCTATAACTTGGAAAAGTAAAATTTCTTATTACATGGAATTATGAATTGTGTGGTATTAACTAGGTAAAATCAAAAGCCCTAGAACTAGTTTTGCTATTAACAAACAATAAAATTTCATATTTCGTTCTTTTTAATTAGTTTAGTTCTTTCATTTAGATTAATTTAATTTAGTTGCTTTCTTTATCAAATTTCGATTTTCCAAATAGTAGTTAATCTAGTAAATTTCGGTACTCAATAAAATAATTAGTCCTTGTGGGTTCGATACTATTTTCACTTAAACTATACTACTAGTTGCAATTTTGTACACTTGCAAATAAATATCACATCATTTCTTATGCGCCAACGCTCTGAGATCCCTGACATTTACCAGTTCTTTACAAAAATGGTTCACACTGAGTTTGGAGTCCGTATCAAAATCTTTCGATCAGACAGTGCTCTTGAGTACACTTCTGCTGCTATGAGACCGATCATTTAATCTCATAGTAAACTCTTTCTGCAATCATGTCCACGCATGAGCAGAATGGTGTAGCTGAACGCAAGCGTCGTCACATCCTTGAGACGGCTCGCGCTCTTCTACTCTCCTCTTCTATTCCTCGTTCTTTCTTAGCTGAAGCTGTCATGATGTCTGTTAGTCTTATTAACATACTCCCTTATCTTCCCTATCTGGCACATCAGCTTATGAGGCTCTTCGCCACTCATCACTGGACAACAGTATGCTCCGTACTTTTGGGTGCACTTCGTATGTTCCTCTCCCTCCTACTGAGCGCACAAAGCTCACCGCTCGAGCCACTAAGTGTGTTTACCTGGGTCTCAGTCCAGAACTTATAGGATATCGTTGTTTTGATCCTGTGGTAGGTCGTGTTCGTATTTCTCGACATGTCTCCTTTGGGGAAGACTCTCCCTACTACTTGACCTCTCTTGAGGATGCTAGTTTTCTCGATTCTCCAGTTGTTGGGCCTATCTCCCCGACCATACCTTCACGCATTCCATATGATCACACTCCTTTGGTTCCTTTTCCATCCCCTACTGACGTTCCACCTATTGTTCCTCTTACGGAGACACCACCTGCATCCCCACAACATCTTGCACCTTCACCACCTGCATCCCCACAGCTGCATGCACCCACCCCACCTATCTCACCCCCACACACTGCTCATCCACCACTGGTTCATTAGTCTACATGTTCTACCTCAAGCATCCCACTGGCACGTTACACACCTGATACCACTGGTCCTTCTAGCCAGTTTGGCTTTACTACCCTTGCCTCCTACTCACCACAGTTTCATGCATATCTCACTGCTATACACTCTATATGTGAGCCCAGAACCTATCAGAAAGCTATTCAATTTTCCGAGTGGCGGGAAGCTATTGTAGAGGAGTTTCGTGCATTTGATTAGACCGACACTTGGGATGTTGTTCCACTACCTGTGGGCGTCCAGCCTGTTAGCTATAAGTGGATCTTTAAGGTCAAATATCGACCTGATGGCTCCATTGAGCGGCACAAGGCTCGTCTAGTTGCCCGAAGATTCACTCAGGAACATGGCATTGATTATGATGAGACTTTTGCCCTAGTTACACAGATAACTATTGTAGTGCCCCGAATTTCTAATATGATATCTCAGAAATATGTGGCACAATTCCCAGCATCAACCTCAATTGTAATAGTAAACATAGCCAAAACACAGAGAAGTTTTTTTTCAACTTTTATTACATTAATTCTTTACAAAGCATAGTGGAAAACAAACACCTTGAATTACAAATTCTTTATTTTACAATACATTCTTTTACAATTTACATAAGCCATAACATCATTCTATCTCATGCATCCAAATCCCAAGCTATGGGTACCTACCTGTAAAACATAAGGTTAGAGATAACCCTAACCCCCAAAACTACAAGGGTCAGCCATAACGGTGTGAGTGACATCAAAAGAAAAGCAACATGAATAATGCATAAAGGATAAAGTCATAAACAATATATATCAACAGCAAGAATAAATGAAATAAGAAATAACAATAAATAAAATATGAAAACATCAAGTGAAACTAGACTAAGTGTCAAGTGTAGAAAAATAGGAAACAACATGCATAAAACTAAGTTAAGAAAACACCAATGTTATATGCTGATTCTCTAATGCAAAATTATCGGATTCTATGCATCCCACTCTACATAGGTCCGGTGCAAGCCCTTATCATTCTCCTCTTGATAGGGTTTAATCCCCCGCTATGTAACTAAATCTACTACGATGACTATTACGAGATTTAGACATTCTGCAAGTATCGGTTCTCGTCCTTGGAATACTAGAGGCCAATCCCACTCCGCAGATTATTTTGTGGCCCTTACGTCCATCGTCCCAGAAAACTGGAGATTGCCTCACTCCGCAGGTCATCTTGGAACCCTCATTGCACAAGCATCCCATGAGCGTCGCTCTCGTCCCCGGAATACTAGAGATCAATCCTACTCTGCGGATCACTCTGTAGCCCTTACGTCCATCGTCCTAGAATACTGGGGAATATCTCACTCCTTGGATCATCCTAGAGTCCATAACTCACATTTGCTCTCATTTCATCAATCACCATCTAGTGCATGTCCTTATCTTGTTAAGTTAATTAGTTGTTTATTAGATTATGAATCTCTTAGAGCTGGTGTACCCTACCGGGCTTAACTCAACTGAACAAGAACCAAAATCTCAACCGCCAGTAGTTAAGGCCCTACTCAATCTCTAAAGACTCATAACTCAACCATCAATACCAAAAATTTCAATAAAACTCATACATCCATCATCAAAACGTTTATATAAAGAAAATTTCTTAAATCAACAAAATCCAAATCTATATAATGTACTCATAAAATTCCAGAATTCAAATAAAATATTAAATCCATTAAATAACAGAAAACCATATTTTGAAGTCGTAGAATATCCCAAAACATCAATTCCTTTGAAAAACCACAAATAGTTCACTTAATAGGGTCATAAGAATACATTTAAAACTCTATTAGAATTAAAATATAACGCTCTGTAAAATACTGTAATCTGTAGTAAAAACATCATCTAAAATAGTAGAGCAATAATCCATAATATTGAGGAAATAACCGTTTAAGGAAAACATCAGAAAACTCGAGAAACCCATCAGTCAGGACAGTAACAGTCGACTGTCGAAAATGGACGGTCGACTGTCCTGCGAAAATTCGAAACTCAAAAAAAACCATCAGCCAGGACAGTGATAGTTGACTGTCGAAAATGGCCAGTCAACTGTCCTGCGAAAATCCGAAACTCAAGAAAACAATAGTCGACTGTCGACTTCAATTCAAAGACAAGGCAGTCGACTGTTATTGCAAACAAAAACTGAAGTCGACTGTTGACTGTCAATTATAACAGGTTGCAGTTTTGAAATTCTGTGCATGTTTTAAACTGATACGTCGATAAATCTTTGTAAAATCAAAATTAAACTTCCTGAGATGATCAAATATAACTTGTATGACATATAGGAGTTTATAAAACACATCAAAACATATCACGATCTCAAAAGAGTAAATCTTTCACAAAATTCTTCAAAATCAGTAAAAGTGTATATATGTGTATTTGTGCATCAGTTAAGCATCAAGATCTCTTCAATTAGAGATGGTATAATGTTCAAAACTCTCTCAGTACCAAATAACTCAAACCCAACTCGAAAACATCACAAATTCACAAAAAGTCAGTTTCGGCCATAAACCTCCAGACCCGAAAACCCAAAACCCCTCTTTCACTTCAAAACTGATCTTTGTAAACTCGAAAGCTCTTCTTGTAATTCATTTAACTCAAATGAAATCACTCACAATAGTTTACTCATGAATATATGTGAATACGACATGTATTAGTCAAGTTCTACTTCTTAAAAAAATGTCAAAACAGTGCATAGACATAGACAACAGTAAAGGGGTTCATCTTAATTCAATTTTGTGCATCTGAACATATAATTTCAATACAACATTCAAAACAACAAGTATATAATAGAAAATAACATACCCATGGTTTCTATTAGGTTCTTTAACTATCTCAAATCATCTATATAAAATTTTAATCATCAAGCATAAGTTTCATGAAAAGATTCAATTTTTAATTCATCCATCCATCAAAATTCATTATATCTACATACCATCATCTAACATGCTTTCTAATAGATAAATAATTACATACAACATGTTTAGAACAATAAGAAAACAAACATATGTCACTCACCTTATTGAAGAATCAACCGAAGATAATAAAGAAATAAGAAAATCTCTCCTTTCGCAAGAAAACCAAGATTCTCGCTTGAAACTCCACGAAAATAATGATAAATAAATCCTTTTGTGTTGTGTAGCAAAGAGACGGCTGTACCTCACCTTATATAGGCCGGAAATAGGGTATCTAGGGTTTTTGAATAGATTTGTAAAATACCTATATATAGATCATTATACTTGGAAATTAAATAAAACCATCTTAATTGAGATTTAAAAACAAGAACAACCACTCTATTATCAGTCGGCACTGTTTTGAAAACCCAGAAAATGAAATTGCACTTTTGCCCTCTAAGTGGCAATTTTGCAAAAAGACCCTTCTTTATCAAAACTTGCAAAATAAACCAAATTTATTGAAACAAATATTAAACTCTTTACCTTTGAGTTGACTAGGCATCATGCCCAGCCCAAAAATCCAAAAATCTAGAGTTTTTACTCCAAGTGGTAATTTTGCACAAAAGTCTCTCTTTTTGTAGTATTTGCAAATAGGTCAAATAATTATTAGAAAAATCCAGAAAATTCACAGATAATATCTAATAATAAATAATGGGTTTCTCCAAAATAATTTTTGACTTTGAACTTCCCAAAAAAATATTTTTACGTGTTTTGCACGTGTAAAAAGGTAATTTTCAAAAAAATACTTATTAAATCACCAAAAATCATTTTAATTCATTTATTAATCTTAAAAGCATTATTTAAAAATCTGGGGTATTACAACTATAGTTCGCACTCACATTGTTGTTGCCTCCGTCCGTTAGTGGCCGTTATACCAGATGAACGTGAAAAATACATTTCTTCATGGTACCTTATCTGAAGTTGTTTACATGCATCCTCCTTCTGGCCTTACCACTCCTCTTCGTTATGTTTTTCTTCTGTGTTGTGCTATATATGGTCTGAAATAGGCCCTTCGAGCCTGGTTTGAATGTTTTGGTCGTGTCATCACCCATGCCGGTTTCAGTCAGAGCTCACATGACCATTCTACATTTATGCGGTCATCACCACATAGGAGGGTACTTCTACTATTATATGTTGATAATATTATTATTATTGGGGATGACTCTGCAGGCATTGCGTCCACCCAACACTATCTTCACTAGCAGTTCCATATAAAAGATCTTCGTAGATTACGCTACTTTCTGGGTCTAGAGATTGCGCATGGTCTCGGGGCATACTTATTTCTCAACAGAAATACACATAAAATATTATCTCCGCTGCATCTCTCTCTGATAGTCGATCAGCCGACACTCCCTTAGAGCTTCATGTGAAGCTTTGTTCCACTGATGGTGAGCTTTCTGACACCACTACATACAAATATATTGTTGTACAGCTTGTCTACTTATACATGACCAGACCCGATATTGCTCATGCAGTTAGTGTTGTTAGTCAATTTGTTTACGCTCTTACATCATTTCGCCACAGTGCTCTTCTTCGAATTCTCAAATATCTTGGGGGCACTATCACTCGCTCATTATTCATGCCTTCTACTTCCAAACGGGAACTCAATGCATATTCTGATTCAGAGTGGGCAGGTAATCCTACCATCAGACGGTCTACTCCATGTTTCTGTCTATTTCTTGGTGATTCACTAATCTTATGGTGAAGCAAGAAACAGGCAGTTGTTGCATGTTATTCCACTGAAGCTGAGTACAGAGCAATGACAGCTACTACTAGAGAGATTGTTCATGTTCACTGGCTATTATCAGATATGAGTGTCACTCTTACATAAGGTACTTCTCTTCATTGTGATAACCGGAGTGCATTGCACATTGCAAACAACACGGTCTTCTATGGGCAAACAAAGCACATAGAGATAGATTGACACTATGTTTGTGAGTGCTTTAAAGCAGGGACCATTTCACTTCATTCTGTTACCACTTCATAGCAGACAGCAGACTTCTTTCCCAAATCACACACTGTTCAGAGATTTCGTTACTTTGTGGGGCAAACCACACTGTTTGACCCACCGTGAGTTTGAGAGGGGGTGTTAAATATTGTGATATATATTTAGTCCCACATCGGGTTATGTATCACTTTAGTATTCAGTTCCCTCATATATATATAGGAGATATTGTACTCAATTGTAATCAATCCAATAATCCAATAATATTTCTCAATCACTCTATTAACTCTATCAACGACAAAGGATCAAGAAATTACTGGTGGACTTAATCCATTGTTATATCTGTATATGATGAGCCCAAGGCTCTCCCATTCATGATAGAGACATCCGATGAATGTTCCAAAAATTTGTAGTAATGAAAATAATTTATAACATTAAGACGAGAATAGTGTAAAGTATATGCACGAGCTGAAAATACAAATGAAAACAATAATCATGTAGTGTAGCAAATTAAGACAATAGACATGAACAATTATATATAAGAATAGTAATGTAGTAATTGGATGAGGGTGAAATCATATGTAAGTAAGTATATCAAAATATCTGACACACAGAGAAATCAGTGGAAAATATAGGTAGTAACTAAGAATGTAAAGACAATTAAAATTTGAGAATAAAGATAAAGTATAAATAGTGAATGTATGTATTATATTAAAGAAGCGTACAACTATAAAATTAATGAGTAGCGATTAACAGTCTAAGTGAATATAATAAAACAAATTAGAAAATAATATGTAATAACAATAGTATCGAAAATAGACAATAAAACAAAATGGTAATGTCATATTTATATGAGTACAATATTTCAATCTTGTCAAAAATATACTGAAATATATAAGACAATATAAGGAAATGAAAAATGTAGTATCACAAAATTAAATCATATAAAATTAATGTACATAAGCAAAATTCAAATTATATATTTGAAATAATAAATGAAGAAAATAATAGCTGCAATATTAATTTAATAAGTGGCAATAAAATACGTAAAGTAATAGCAATGTAAATGGATAAACATAAAGTGACATAAAAATATGAAGGACAAAATTTTAAGACTGAAAGACAGATAAAACAAATTCAAAAGATCAAGACTAAGGAAGATAGGCAAAATAATAGATATTCAAGTGATTTAGTAGTATAAGAAAATATTTATTTAAAAAATATTGAATATGGAAAAAGTACTATGATAAAATGCACGAAGAAAATTTGAGAAAAAACTTAGTCTATATATAAGGTATCATGAATGTAGGTTCAACCAACCACGCTTCCACTGCGCCACTCTGATACCAAGGGAAAGCATGCTCACATACAATCTCACATCAGTGTATACGAGGAGAGCATCATGAATGAATTTGAATGCACTTCATTCATGACTCCAGCCATCTAATAGGGAAAGGGAGGAGAAAACATCAGTGTATAGAGCAACACAATATAAATTACTTACATTTAAATCTATATAAACTGAACTCACACTTCTAATGCCCACCCTAATGTGTCGTCCTTGTAAATTTGTACTATTTATTGAAGCGTGGCTCTGATACCACTCTGTAACACCCCGAATTCCAAATAAGTCTGAATTCGAAGTTCCACAGGATCTTTACACTTCACTTCGTACAATTTTACAAGAATTTAAAACTTTATTTACATCAGAGTCTTTTACATCAATATGCAGCGGAAAGTAAATAAAATACAACAATGATAAATGTACAACTGTAACAACTTTAGCATTTAAGTAATCATCAGTAACAAATTCATCTTTATATCTTCTTGTAAACTCCAAGTCCTGCATATGAAACTGTGGGCACGTCAGTTGCTTACAACTGATGAAATATTATATACGGTCATCCTCGCTATGCCGAAAGTATAACGATTCTTAAATATTTTAACAAACACAAACTTGATCATAAACAAAGCTAAAGAGAGATTATCCTTTTGATGTCGTGTGTGTTGTGCACTTAATCCTTAATGCAGTTATTCACATTAAATGATACTAATGCACACTTGTTCGGATTCTATGCATCCCATACTACATAGGTCCAAGGGCAAGTCCTTAACCGTTCTTCATTTTGTAGGGGTGAATCCATCGTTATGAGTTTAACTACTACGGTAACTATGGTAAGTATCTTAGATGTTCTAAGAGTTACGAGCTCATGCCCAGACAGCCTGGAGGGGAATCCCACGTCATGACATGATGCATCATGTAGACAGCCTATGGACAATTCGCCTCCATCATGGGACAATGGCACTACGTAGTCACCAAGTACCTCACAAGCGTCGCCGTGATTCTGATAATTCCGAAGATGTATTCACATCATAACATGACGCATCATGTAGATAGCCTGTGAACACTATCACACTGTAGATCCGAGGCCCTCATACTTGTATTTTTCTCTTACTTTCATTACATCATCACTATGTGTCTAATCCTTAGATTTTTAGTTTGTTTTAGAAGAAACTTATCACAACCTAGAGCTGGCTTACCCTACCGGACTTAAACCAATATAAAAGAGACAGTCAGCCCAACCTGGATACTTCTCAAGAGATTCTCAACCCACACTGGTTGGCTCTCAAATTCATTAATAAATACTGCCGGTTACTAAGGTCTCGCCTAGTCTCTAGATTCCAACAACTATCTCTTTCTAGAGATCAACAATATGTTATATTCAATCTCAAAATAACATTTCAATTTTTTTTTATTCACAATCTCTTTCTCAAAGAGAAACATTTCTTTATAATCCCAAACTATGAAGTAACTCACTTCAACTTCTGTATCAATTTAATCACTTATAACATTGTATACAATTCAAATATTCACTTAATCCATGTTAATAACCATAAAATCTCATTAAGAAGAATCTAAGTGCATTCCAAATTTTCATCTTTCTTAAATTAAACAAGAGTCACATTTTAATCGATAAAATCGAGTTCTTCGACATTATTTAATGTAAAATTCCCTTTCAATTCTCACAAAATATATCAAAATATTGTAGAAATAATTTTTATAAAGTCTAAAAAAATTTAGAAGAATAATGAAATTTTTTTCCCAATTTTTATTTCACTTAAAAACTCAAAATACCCAAAAAAATCACAAAAAGAAAACAAAGTGGCAAGGGTCGGATTCGAACTCAGACCCATCCCCTCCGCCTATGAACAGTAACCGACCCAAAGCGCCAAAGCTCCTAAAACAGAGCCCCTAACAAGACTCGAACCCAGAACCAAAGCCTCCGCCCATGAACAGTAACGAATCCAAAGCTCACCCGAAGACCAATAAGTCCCGAGTGACTAACTGATATGAATAGGGTTTAATTCTTTAAATATAAACCACACTGTATTTAATTCTTCCCTTAAATAACTCGATTTTTCAATTAATTTGTACTCACTCAAAATCTAAATCTTTTTCCAGAATGTGTTCTATCACAAATACAGTATAGTATATTTATTTAAACTTTATAAAATTTTCGTTTTTTGACAAAGTAACAAAATTTTCTCTCAAATTATAATAAAGAACTCATAGTGTCAATTCCAAACAAAGTGTTGTCTCTCATCAAGACTCCTTTATAAAATTTCTTATACTCACAAAATATATATATATTAATGAGGCTATTTCCACATTTCTCTATTTTAAGAGCATTTTAAGACTATTTTCGTACATGTTACATTATTTCGACTAATGTAAAAACATTCTACCATGCATAATTTTTCATTCCAACAATAGATATTTCTTTTTATAATTCAACAAGAGTTCTAGCCATTTATATGAATTACAAAATTATTTCAACACATCATAACACAATTAGATCAAGATTATGCAATCTATATTTAACATACCAAACAAAATTTCACAATTAAATTATATATCAACTAGCATGCAATCTACTCCTAAAATTAGAAAGGATTTAATAAACACCCACCCAAGAAAGTATTGAAGTATTCATTTAATCCCTAGCAATAAAACTACAAGAGAAGCACCAATCTACCTCCTCGAAATCCGTGCACAAAGAAAAGAATCCAAGCTCCAACTTTCGGCCAAGCACAGGAGCAACATGCACAGGAACACACACAGCCCATACACTTCTCATATATATATATATATATATATATATATATATATATATATATATATATATATATATATATATATATATATATATATATATAGGGAAAGGATCGGTTGAGCACTCCTTTAGTGCTCACCGCGTGAACACTAGGCCTTCGGGTGTTCATATCGAAAATCCGAACTATTCACATTGATCTACACATCTAAATTAGTCTAAATATGTAAAATCAAATCATTTGAAATTCATTTGCCCATTCATTGAAGTGTTACAAAATTGTATGGCTGAAAATCATTGTTTTTATAGTCACATGATGGATAGGCAAATGAATTTCAAATGATTTGATTTTACATATTTAGACTAATTTAGATGTGTAGATCAATGTGAACGGTTTGGATTTTCGATATGAACGCCCGATGGCCTAGTGTTCACGCGGTGAGCACTAGAGGAGTGCTCAACCGATCCTTTCCCTATATATGTGTGTGTGTGTGTGTGTGTGTGTGTGTGTGTGATAGAATATATTACACACATGTGGGTGAGTGGATGGAGACAAAGTGAGATGCTGGATGGGGGTTTGGTTTTCGACAGAGACAGAGAAGGGACTTTCATCTCTATTTTCATATACATATATATATATGTATATACCTACATAAGTATATATATATATACATGCTTAATATATATGTTGTATGGTGAGATTGAGTGGAGAAAGCAAAGAGAACTTGCTGATGGATGGTTTCGGATCTGACAAAGGAAAGAAGGAAAGAGGGGGAAGGAGTATAGGTGAATAGGTTAGGAGTGATTATAAAGGGGAATTAGGAGATAGTTATAATAACTAATTGTCCACTAATCACCCATTAACTCCACTCTCTTAATTTCAAAAGCTCATTTTTCCCCCAACTCCAAAACAGCCGGCCCCCTACTTTTGAGTGTGCACAATGCCCGTGTGCACGTGCACGTGCTTTGTGTACCCTTCACAAAAATTAATTATTTTTATTTTTAAATTAGAACACCAGTTATATCTATACAATATGCATATAAAAATTAGTTTAATAAAAAATTATAGTTTTTCATGATGCACAAATAAAATAAACACACACACACTTTAAAATTTTATTTTAAAAAGAATACGCTTAAATACGTGCACCGCAAACACGTCCGTCGCACGTAAAATATTGAAATATGAAATCAACTTTGTCAACGGAAAATTATTTAAAGATAATCGAACTACAACATAAGAAAAATATATTTATCAATTTATATATATTCCACAACGTGATCAATACGTATATAGAAAACATGTGCATTACACGTATAAAAATATTTTAATCAAAATAGGAGAAAAATGAATTTCCGCTTATAAAACGGGTTCGAATACATAAAATGAATAATTGTAACACATAGAAAATATCACACGTAGCGGTGAAAAAATACGTAATCGATACGTGCATCGGTAATACGTATAAAGCACGAAAAAAATACAGAGATTGAAATTTAATATTTGAGTTGACTCAAAATAGGATTTTAAGAATACGGAAAAGGCACAAATAGTCGGAATCCAAAATACGTAGTGAACACGTTACGGATATTACCCATAACAGTACAAAATACACGTGCGTAACACATGAGGGAAAAAATTGTCATTTCCAATTTTGCGAGGGTGGTACAACATGTTTAAAATAGCCACAGAATGTGTTTTCAAGGTATTTGCAATCTGCATGCCAAAAAAAAGGTTACAACTTAGTATGGTTGGACTTTGATTGTAATATTTGATACTCTATGTTTCCTTAATTATTATTATTGGAAACGGTGACCGGGGCTCACTTATGTTTCAGAATTAAAAAAAAAAACTATGTTTTAATAAAGTGAGGCGTGGGACAGATTTCAGATGACTTAAGTTTACATCCTAACACTATTTTAGGCATGTAGAATAAGATGAATTATGAGATCGTTCATAGCATATCCTACCATGAAGAGATCTCCAGCCTTATTTGGAGCACTGGCCTCACCAGAATGCCTCCTTATATTTATAGGGAGACCCTCTGTTAGGAATATGTCTTGAATACTCATGGTTCAGATTAGAAGAATATGTGATGAAGCACGGAGGTTGAAGCGTCAAAGAGAGTAGAAGAAAACAGAGCAACAACAGTGCAGGAAAAGTTGCGGTCGATTGCACACCCGACCGAGTTGTACAGGGTTTTAGCCGAGAGGAGGTCGGTCGACACAGGTCTTGTTGGACGGTCGACCGTGCAAGGCGCTGTGTTCTTTTTGGAAATCAATTTGTTAGATCGTTTCAGCCCAATCTTCAACTCCAAGTCAGATCGTACGGCTCCTATTTCATTACTTCTTCTTCAGGTTATATAGGATGACTAAGAATCAAGCTTAACCTAGGGTTCTCTCTATTCTTCTTCTATATATTGTAATCTCCTTCAATATGAGAATGAGAAATAATTCATTGATATTTTTTCCATTGCAAAGAGGGGCTTGAGAGAGATAGTTCTTGGTGAGTGAGTTTAATTTCTTATATTGAGTGAATCATTAATTCTTTGTAATCTCTTCTAGTTGAATATTATATATATATCTCCCTATATTTTCCATCTGGATTAAGCGAAAGCTAATCGAGATAAATCCTCGTTGTGTTTGTGTTGGAGTTGTGGATCTATTTGCTTGGATGTCCATTGATTCATCTCATCTACTTCAACTTCCTCATTACTCTATTTAGTTCTGCTGCGCCACACTACAAGACTAACAGTCTTTACCGGAATTTTTTTGCACATTTACCGACGTTTATAAACGCCGCTGTAGATACCACCGGCGTTTTATAAATCGCAGGTGCAAGTGTCGCTGAATCGCGTGTCGCTATAGGTTAGGGACATTCACCTGCATTTTTTATACACCGGCGGTCGTAAAAACGCCGGGGAATGTGTGGTTTCGTTTGGAAGTACTGTTTTCGGCCATCACCTACACCGGCATTTTAAAAACACCGGTATAGACCGCCAGTTTTTTGCTGAAAGCTACACCGGCGCTTGTAAAAATGCCGGTGTAGCTATATTTTTTAAAATTTTTTTTTTTTTAAAATTTAAAAAAAAAAAAAACCTTCAGCACTCATATTAATCAAAACCAATTGCAAAACTAAAAGAGACCCATTATAATATATATGAATGAAGCATAATAGTATAATATCATCAAATTGTTATCTCATAAACATAATAATGTGATCTCACCACATTCATAACCAAAATATGGAGTTCAAAATATTGAGTTACAAAGAGTGAAAAAGATTATTTTCACTGTCAAGATACTAACTGAGATGAAACTTATACTTTTATAATACTCATGAGATAACTGTCAATTGAAACCGCAACATAAGTTCAAACAGGATTATTTCATCACTAGTCACTCCTTTATAAATCATAGTATGCAACTTCAGTTACATAATGTAGCGCCCCAAATTTCTAGATGAATAGCATAGAAAATATGTGGCACATTCCCAGTGATCCACTTCAATATAACAATAAACACAACCAAACACCACTAGAATTTTCAACATTTATTACCACCAAACTTTTACATATCACAGCGGAAGACTAAACAACTCAAAATTTGCTCAACATGACTTTACAACTCAACTCTGAACACTAAATAGTCCATTTATCCAAAAGCTACTAACTCCAACATCCATTCTCCAATTCTAGGCAATAACCTGCAACAAGTGAGGCTAGAGTTGAACCCTAACCCCCAAACTAAAGGGGTCAGCCATAAATGGTGTGAGTGGCATAAAAATCAAATAGCAAATATAAATGAACTTATAACATAGTATCCAACCAAAAGTAACCAAAGATGTAAAGTGTGAAATAGCAAGAAATGTAAACAACGAGTGATATCCAAAACCCAAAAGTCAAGTGTGGGAAAGCAGGAAATCCAAATGCAGAAAAGTGAGTCAAGAAAAAATGATGACCAAATGCTGACAACGATGACTACTAAGAGATGAAGATAAACTATGATAATTTGCCCATGCTTGATCATTCAGGAGATAGATCCCACATCTCAGGTATTTCCCTGGATAATTCAGGAGATCTTCCCACATCTAAACACAGTCTCATCATCACAAGAATACCACAAAAGCGTCGCCTCGGCCTTGATAATTCAGGAGTTCAATCCCACATCTCAAGATAATTACTTGGATAATTCAGGAGATATACCTCACATCTCAGGTTAACTACCTGGATAATTCAGGAGATAAATCTCACATCTCAAGTTAACTACTTGGATAATTCAGAAGATTGAGTCTCACATCTAAAGCCTTACTGAGGTGCATAACTCATGTTCCCATTCGTCATGACTTTACTAATGCCTGTCCTTATTAATTTGGGTTACTGAACAAAATCTCCTAGAGTAGTGTACCCTACCGGACTAAAAATATGATTAACTGAAAATTCGCCTCAATGGACCTCAACAAATAACTCAACAAATATCTCAACACCGGTATACTAGGGTCACGTACCTCTAGAGACTCAAAAACAAATATCTGAACAAAATCCCACTAAACAAGTGGCTCAACTGAATATCTCAAGATCATGTTCTTAACTGAACATCTCAAAATCAAATACTGAACAAATATCTCAAGGTCAAATACTGAACAAATATCAAAAACTGAACAAAGATCTCAAAATCAATTACTGAACAAAATGTCTTAAATCAAACACACAGATCCCTCAGTGCCAGTCGACTCATGCTGAGATAAGTCGACTGTCCAGAGGACAATTCTTCGGAATTTCACAAAAATAATCTAAGGCAATATCAGTCGACTAGGGAAGGTCATCAGTCGACTGCCCCGAAACAAATCACAATAATTCTCAAAAATATAGTCTAAGTATTTAAGTCGACTGAAAGGTTCATAGGTCGACTGTCCAGAAAGGACTAAACAAAGTTACAAACAGCAGACCAGTCGACTGACAGCAGTCTAAGTCGACTGTCCCGAACAATTCTCAAAGACTGAAAGTACAACAGTAGGCTCGTACCAGTCGGCTGCTCGATAGGCCAGTCGACTGTCGGCTACAGATTTCTAAAACAGGTCTGAACACAAAAATCAAACTGGGGTTTTCTGAAGTTCATTGATCATAAAATTAATTTGTATCCAGGCAATAAACAACTCTCAAATAATCCCATCATGGATACGTTACACAATCAATCAATTCCTCAAATCTTAACTTCTCAAGATCTAAATCACTAATCCTCCATTAGGGTTTCTCAACAAAATTTCTTCCTCAACTCATAATCAAATTCTGACTTAAAAGTCATAAGATCTAGATGTTAATCACCCGATCACAACCTAATCAATTCTTAACATGCTTTCCAATAATACTATTCCAATGGTTCAATATTTCCTCAACAATCTTGATTATTTTCTCATACATAATCCCAATTATCAACAAGTGTTCTCGTCATTCATATCCCAATAAAAGATCCATATCATACATACAAGGAGACTAGCAAAACAATAGTATAATGGTCACAAACAAGCGTAACAAGGTCTTACGTCATTCATCAAACAAGCCAACAAAACAAAGCAAAACAAAACAAAACCACTCACCTTGATTTGAAGAAAAATCCACAAAAGCTTTCTCCTTGCTAGATCCAAAAATCCTCTCTTGCTCCTCAAACAATTCCCAAGAATCTGTATATTGAAAATGACGGCTGGGAAAAGGAAATCCCTTATATATGCCGGATATAATATTAGGGTTTTTCACCCAATTTGCAAAATAATCCTTTCCCAAAATATAACTTACATATATATAGATTAGTTTTGATATTCCATCAAATATTATTTAAATTAGGATTTAATAGAAAATATACGTCCAAACTTCAGCCAATACTGTTCAAACGTCCAGAATGCCACTTTTGCGTTTAAACCCGAACAAACGTCAATTTTGCAAATAAGTCCTTCTTTTCCCAAAAATTGCAAATAGTATCAATTAATTTTTAGAAAAATCTGGAAAAATACTACATAAATTTCAGATAATAAATAATGATTCTTCGTAAGGAAATCTAAGTTTGTCAAACTTCTCAAAAGTCATTTGCACGTGTTTCGCACGTGTACAAAAGGTAAATTTCTTGGAAAACATCAATTAAATCCTCAAAAATCATTTAAGTTCATTTTCAAATAATTAAAATAATATTCGAAAATATGGGGTTCTACATCACTCCCTCCTTAGAAGAGTTCTGTCCTCAGAACTACTACTAATGAGTTCAAACACATACCAAACAAAAGAAACAGTGTTTCATATATATATAGAACATAATCTAAACAATTTCTTATAACATCACAATCAAAACAAAGGATACATCACATATCAGTCAATAGCACAATCATTCAAAGAATTCCAATCACATACAAGAAATACACTCATACAAACAATTCAGGAAATTCCTTCAGCATGCGATCCTCGGGCTCCCAAGTAGCCTCCTCGAACTGTTGATTCCTCCACAATACCTTGACCATAGGTATTACCTTGCTCCTAAGGACTTTCTCCCTACTATCAACGATCTCAACAGGCTGTTCTTTGTAGCTCAAGTTCACCTGTAGGTCTTCAGGAACTTCTACCAACTGATGATTCTGATCGGCCACATACTTCCTTAATAGCGACACATGAAACACATCGTGTACTTGCGCTAACTCCTCAGGAAGTTTCAATCTGTATGCTGTCTTGCCAATCCTCTCCACGATCCTATACGGTCCAATATACCTCGGCGCCAACTTGCCTCCCTTACCAAATCTGATCACTCCTTTGGTCGGAGAAACCTTGAGGAAAACTGCATCCCCAACCTCAAACTCCAAATCTCTTCGTCGAGTGTCAGCATAACTCTTTTGCCGACTCTGAGCTTCAACTAACCTCTGGTGAATCAGCTCAATCTGCTCTAACGTCTGCTGCACGATCTCAGGACCATACATCTGCCTCTCACCAACCTCATACCAACATACAGGTGTCCTGCACCTCCGCCCGTACAAAGCCTCATACGGTGCCATCCCTATACTTGCATGGTAACTGTTGTTATAAGCGAACTCAACCAATGCCAAGTATCTCTCCCAACTACCACCGAAGTCCATAACACAAGCTCTCAACATATCTTCCAGCACTCGATTCACCCTTTCCGTCTGACCATCTGTCTGCGGATGAAATGCTTACTGAAATCAGTTCTGGTGCCTAAAGCTGCTTGTAGGCTCTTCCAAAACCTCGAAGTAAACCTTGGATCTCTGTCCGAAACAATCGACACAGGAACTCCATGAAGTCTCACAATCTCCCCAATGTACAACTCAGCCAACTTCTCCATCGACCAAGTAATCTTCATGGCTAGAAAATGTGCCGACTTAGTCAATCGGTCCACAACAACCCAAATCGAGTCATTGCCCTTCAAACTCCTTGGCAAACCCGTGATAAAGTCCATACTGATATTCTCCCACTTCCACTCCGGAATGGGTAATGGCTGTAACAAACCTCCAGGTCTCTGATTTTCTGCCTTGATCTGCTGACAAGTCAGACACCTTGCCACAAAATCTGCTACATCCCGCTTCATACCAGACCACCAAAAATGTGGTTTGATGTCCCTGTACATCTTCGTGCCTCCTGGATGAACTGATAACAATGTACTGTGTGCCTCCTGCAAGATACTTTCTCTCAACTCTGCATCATCTGGAACACACAACCTCTCACCCATCCAAAGAACTCCATCTTGGACACGAAATTCTGATAATCTGCCTTCTGCAACTTGCTGCAACATCTTCTGGATCTCTGAGTCTGATCTCTGACCTTCCACAATCTTCTCTCTCAAAGACGGCTGCAGCCTCAACTGAGCCAAAGATGCCCCTAAACCTCGCAGTACCACCTCGATACCTGCCTGATCGATCTCTGCTGCCAACTCCTTTCGAGTAGTGATCAATCTCGATAAACTACTCTTCCTGCTAAGTCCATCAGCCACTACATTCGCCTTGCCCGGATGATACTTGATCTTAGGACGAATGTCTTCCAATACCTCCAACCACCTTCTCTGCCGAAGATTCAAATCCCTCTGCTGATAAATATACTTCAGGCTCTTGTGGTCAGTGTACATATTGACCTTCTCACCATAGACATAATGCCTCCATAGCTTCAAGGCATATATGATAGCTGCTAGCTCCAGATCATGCGTCGGATAATTCTTCTCATGCGGACGCAACTGCCTCGAACCATAAGCAATGACCTTGCCTTCTTGCATCAAGACACATCCCAAACCTCTGAGAGACGCATCACTGTAGATATCATAATCCTTCCCAGCTTGCGGCAATGCCAATATAGGTGCGGTAGTCAGCCTTTCCTTTAACTCAAGGAAACTCTCTTCGCACTTATCGGTCCATACAAATGCCACACTCTTCCGGGTCAAACCTGTCATCGGAACTGCAATCTGAGAATACCCCTGAATAAACCTCCTGTAGTATCCAGCTAATCCCAAGAAGCTTCTGACTTCCTTCACTGACGTCGGCCTGGGCCAATTCCTCACTGCTTCCACTTTCTGAGGATCAGTAGCCACTCCCTCCTTAGAAAGAATATGGCCAAGGAAAGCTACCTCAGATTTCCAGAATTCACACTTCGATTATTTGGCATACAAACTGTGCTCCTGCAACGTCTGTAAAACTGCTGTCAAGTGCGTCGAATGATCCTCTTCCGACTTCGAAAATACCAAGATATCATCGATGAAGACCACTACGAAGGAATCAATGAACGGTCTCAACACCCGATTCATCATATCCATGAAAACTGATGGCGCATTCGTCAACCCGAACGGCATCACTAAAAACTCATACAGCCCATGACGAGTCCTGAACGCTGTCTTACTCACATCTTCCTCCTTGACTCGCACCTGATGATACCCTGACCTCAGATCAATCTTCGAAAACACCGCTGCTCCTCGAAGCCTGTCGAACAAATCGTCAATCCGTGGCAGTGGGTACTTGTTCTGAATAGTCACCCTATTCAACTCCCGATAGTCAATGCACATCCTCATTGACCCATCTTTCTTTTTGACTAACAGCACTGGCGCTCCCCACAGAGAAGAACTCGGTCTGATAAGCCTTTTGCTCAAAAGCTCCTCAATCTGCTTCTTCACTTCATCTTGCTCTACAGGTGCCATCCTGTATGGAGCCTTGGAAATCGGCACGCTTCCCGGCTGAACATTGATGCAAAACTCTACATCTCTCTGCGGCGGTAATCCTGGAAAATCATCCAAGAACACCTGAGGAAAATTTCGAACAACCGGAATGCCCTTGACTTCATCCGAGATTGCCATCTTTGATACCATTGCAGCCACCTTCGGTATCTTCTTCTTCCCTTGGAAAGTTACTGCAGGTCCACCTGGTGCTTTCACCAACACCTCCTTCTGCTTGCAGTCAATCGTGGCATCATATATAGCCATCCAATCGATGCCTACAATGACATCCACTCCCAACACTTGCAGTTCGATCAAGTCGATGCCGAACATCCTTCCACCAATCTCGATATCACAGCCCTCGTAATATCGATCCGCTACCAGCTCTTCACCTGACGGCGTTGCCACCGACAAAACCCTGCCTGGAAATAACTTAGGTTCCAAACCTAAGATCTTTGCAAAACTTGGCGATACAAATGTATGCGATGAACCAGTGTCAAACAAAACCTTTGCTTTAATTCCATTTATTAAAACAACTCCTGTTACAATAAGAATGATACTCAATCTTAAATTGTTCTGAAATAAAAGCTTTATTCATTACACTGATTCAAAAATGAAAGAAATCAAAATTCCTGCATACCCTGTATTACATCTTCCGAGTTTCTCGCATCCTCCTCGGTCAATGCAAATACTCGCCCTTGCCTCTTCGGGACTTTGCTTCCACCCGAACCATCTTCCTTCAATTTTGGACAACGGAGCTTGGAATGTCCAGTCTGCCCACACTGAGAACAGATATGCTCTGCCAACTTCGGACACGATGACCTGTAATGTCCTATCTCCTTGCAGTAGTAACAGGTCACCCCCTGAGCTGCAGGCGCCTTCTGCACCGATCCACTAAACTTTGCCTGCTTCGCGGGGAATCCCTTCCCACTCTGGCCTGATGCTGGCCTCTTGTTCCGGTTCCAAGTATCCTGCTTCTTCTGAAACAAGTCCATATCCTCCTCAGTCATTGCTGCTCGTCTGACCAGCTTGTCAAATCTTCTGATACCCAACGGAACCATCCTTGACCTCAAGTTTGGCCTCAAGCCCTGCTCAAACTTTTTGGCCTTCTTTGCTTCATCCATGACCAACTCTGGTGCATACCTCGAAAGTTGAGCAAATTTCATCTCATACTCCCGAACAGTCATGCTGCCTTGCTGAAGGTTCATGAACTCGGTCGCCTTCTTCTCTTGAACATCCAGAGGAAAGAAGCGATCTCTGAACTCCTCCAGAAAAGCTTCCCATGTCAGCTGCTGATCTCCCAAATTCCTCTTCAGTGATTCCCACCAGACACCAGCATCATTCTCGAGCTGCATCGAAGCTAACTTCACTTTGCTAGCAGCCGGAGTCTCTGACACCTCGAAGATCGTCTCCATCTTCCTAATCCAATCATCTGCTGCTGTTGGATCAGCTTGCCCCTCAAAGACTGGCGGCCTCATCCTCTTAAAGGATTCGATCTGCTTGATGGGGTCGGCATTCACCAATCCATGTCCAGCTCCATGATTTGGCGGCGGATTCTGTTGCTGCTGAGCTTGCTGCTGTTGCGCCACGTTGAATGCCATCAACGTATTCAATGTTTGATACACCTTGGCGAATTCAGCCTCTAGGTCGATCCCCGTTCCTCGAGAACTACCTGATCCATCCTCATTGTTGCCACCATTTCTACCTCTGGGTGCAACCATTTTGAATACTGCAAAACGAGGGTAAAGTTAGAGTAACACACACGATTCAAACTCATATCAATGCCCTATGGCAAAACCATAACCATACCTAAAACCGTAACTTCAAACCAAACATCATATTTTAACTCTATGTGATACTCACACTCTAATGTCCACACCTAGGTACTCACTCTCTAGTGTCCACACCTAGGTTGGTTTCCTTACTATGTCTATTATTACCATTGAAGCAGAGCTCTGATACCAATCTCTGTAGCGCCCCGAATTTCTAGATGAATAGCATAGAAAATACGTGGCACATTCCCAGTGATCCACTTCAATATAACAATAAACACAACCAAACACCACTAGAATTTTCAACATTTATTACAACCAAACTTTTACATATCACAGCGGAAGACTAAACAACTCAAAATTTGCTCAACATGACTTTACAACTCAACTCTGAACACTAAATAGTCCATTTATCCAAAAGCTACTAACTCCAACATCCATTCTCCAATTCTAGGCAATAACCTGCAACAAGTGAGGCTAGAGTTGAACCCTAACCCCCAAACTAAAGGGGTCAGCCATAAATGGTGTGAGTGGCATAAAAATCAAATAGCAAATATAAATGAACTTATAACATAGTATCCAACCAAAAGTAACCAAAGATGTAAAGTGTGAAATAGCAAGAAATGTAAACAACGAGTGATATCCAAAACCCAAAAGTCAAGTGTGGGAAAGCAGGAAATCCAAATGCAGAAAAGTGAGTCAAGAAAACATGATGACCAAATGCTGACAACGATGACTACTAAGAGATGAAGATAAACTATGATAATTTGTCCATGCTTGATCATTCAGGAGATAGATCCCACATCTCAGGTATTTCCCTGGATAATTCAGGAGATCTTCCCACATCTAAACACAGTCTCATCATCACAAGAATACCACAAAAGCGTCGCCTCGACCTTGATAATTCAGGAGTTCAATCCCACATCTCAAGATAATTACTTGGATAATTCAGGAGATATACCTCACATCTCAGGTTAACTACCTGGATAATTCAGGAGATAAATCTCACATCTCAAGTTAACTACTTGGATAATTCAGAAGATTGAGTCTCACATCTAAAGCCTTACTAAGGTGCATAACTCATGTTCCCATTCGTCATGACTTTACTAATGCCTGTCCTTATTAATTTGGGTTACTGAACAAAATCTCCTAGAGTAGTGTACCCTACCGGACTAAAAATATGATTAACTGAAAATTCGCCTCAATGGACCTCAACAAATAACTCAACAAATATCTCAACACCGGTATACTAGGGTCACGTACCTCTAGAGACTCAAAAACAAATATCTGAACAAAATCCCACTAAACAAGTGGCTCAACTGAATATCTCAAGATCATGTTCTTAACTGAACATCTCAAAATCAAATACTGAACAAATATCTCAAGGTCAAATACTGAACAAATATCAAAAACTGAACAAAGATCTCAAAATCAATTACTGAACAAAATGTCTTAAATCAAACACACAGATCCCTCAGTGCCAGTCGACTCATGCTGAGATAAGTCGACTGTCCAGAGGACAATTCTTCGGAATTTCACAAAAATAATCTAAGGCAATATCAGTCGACTAGGGAAGGTCATCAGTCGACTGCCCCGAAACAAATCACAATAATTCTCAAAAATATAGTCTAAGTATTTAAGTCGACTGAAAGGTTCATAGGTCGACTGTCCAGAAAGGACTAAACAAAGTTACAAACAGCAGACCAGTCGACTGACAGCAGTCTAAGTCGACTGTCCCGAACAATTCTCAAAGACTGAAAGTACAACAGTAGGCTCGTACCAGTCGGCTGCTCGATAGGCCAGTCGACTGTCGGCTACAGATTTCTAAAACAGGTCTGAACACAAAAATCAAACTGGGGTTTTCTGAAGTTCATTGATCATAAAATTAATTTGTATCCAGGCAATAAACAACTCTCAAATAATCCCATCATGGATACGTTACACAATCAATCAATTCCTCAAATCTTAACTTCTCAAGATCTAAATCACTAATCCTCCATTAGGGTTTCTCAACAAAATTTCTTCCTCAACTCATAATCAAATTCTGACTTAAAAGTCATAAGATCTAGATGTTAATCACCCGATCACAACCTAATCAATTCTTAACATGCTTTCCAATAATACTATTCCAATGGTTCAATATTTCCTCAACAATCTTGATTATTTTCTCATACATAATCCCAATTATCAACAAGTGTTCTCGTCATTCATATCCCAATAAAAGATCCATATCATACATACAAGGAGACTAGCAAAACAATAGTATAATGGTCACAAACAAGCGTAACAAGGTCTTACGTCATTCATCAAACAAGCCAACAAAACAAAGCAAAACAAAACAAAACCACTCACCTTGATTTGAAGAAAAATCCACAAAAGCTTTCTCCTTGCTAGATCCAAAAATCCTCTCTTGCTCCTCAAACAATTCCCAAGAATCTGTATATTGAAAATGACGGCTGGGAAAAGGAAATCCCTTATATATGCCGGATATAATATTAGGGTTTTTCACCCAATTTGCAAAATAATCCATTCCCAAAATATAACTTACATATATATAGATTAGTTTTGAAATTCCATCAAATATTATTTAAATTAGGATTTAATAGAAAATATACGTCCAAACTTCAGCCAATACTGTTCAAACGTCCAGAATGCCACTTTTGCGTTTAAACCCGAACAAACGTCAATTTTGCAAATAAGTCCTTCTTTTCCCAAAAATTGCAAATAGTATCAATTAATTTTTAGAAAAATCTGGAAAAATACTACATAAATTTCAAATAATAAATAATGATTCTTCGTAAGGAAATCTAAGTTTGTCAAACTTCTCAAAAGTCATTTGCACGTGTTTCGCACGTGTACAAAAGGTAAATTTCTTGGAAAACATCAATTAAATCCTCAAAAATCATTTAAGTTCATTTTCAAATAATTAAAATAATATTCGAAAATATGGGGTTCTACACATAATCCATCTCATCATCACTTTAAACCAATGAGAAAGAACAATCTCATTTTCAAACCCAAGCAACAAGCATGAACATTATCTTAGAAACTGATACTCATGTAGACATCATGATATAATTGTATATAAAGTTTAGATAAAACAATTTCCATCACTAGTCACTCCTATATAAAAATATCATAGCGTGCAACTTCAGATACATTATCCATCTCATCTCATCTCCAATTCTAGGTGGACACTAAGTGGAAAAGAGAAGCTTTGAAACAAAATTAGATACCACCACAAGAGTTAATAGCATCAAGTGCTACCCCTTCAAATCAATCTGAAGAAATAAATAAATGACTCAATTATAGGGGCACACTCAACTCAATCCGAAGCTCTGCATGAATTACAAAGCAGGCTCAGGCTCAAAATAGAGCAAATAAATGACTAAACAGAGAAAAAGAAAGATCTGCTCACTGATAAAGAAAAGAAGTGACTCAATTATGCAAGCAGGCTGAAATCAGTCAGAACTCGGCATACATCTTTTGCATTTGAAGCAACTAAATATACTAAGCAGAGAGGTAAAGGAAGATTTCTTTATTAATATAGCAAAGCATCCTTTCTAAACATTCGTAAAATGCGCAGAAATTTGAGAAATAAAACTGAACCTGAATGCATGTGCATTCAGGGCTCTACAAACACTGGAATATCAAGCCAGCTAACCTTTCTTTTTTCATCAAAAAATGAATTTCTTTACAGAGATCATATTACCATTTTAGGTATTTCTCCATATATGAAAAGCAATCCATAAGAATTATTTATACAACTTAAGAAAAAAATGCACAAGGAGTTCCATCATTATAAAATATGCAATCCATAGAGATTCGGAGTTGCATCTTCGACTGAGTATGACATATGAAATAAAGTAGTTTTAAGTTTTAAGTTTTAACCACAGGCAAATCTAGATTATATATAAGCAAGGATATCGCTTAAAACATGAGTTACATACAAAATAGACCAGCAAACACACAAAGTTCTCAGTTTAGCACACATCAAACTTGTATTGAATAATAATAATCAACTCAAAATTTAGAAACATCATCATCAAGGCTAGCATCTCTAGAAACACACAAACTCCGAAGCACTCCTATAATATCTCCTAGTTACTCGAGTTCAAAATGCATGGAAAACAGTTTTCAACTATCAGACTCCCACACACCAATCTTCTATAGTAAGCACCTCATTATCTCATTCAGAACTTTTGATCAATTCTTTTACAAACCTTTCTCGAGTTTGAACACTACGATCCCGAAAAAGCTTGATAAGGCTTAACCATAGACAACTAAACTGAAATTAACATTTCAAAAGAAACTTCACAGCCTTCACTCTAATCACTAAATAAACAAAACCACCAAAATCAACTCCAAAATCAAACTAATAGCTAATTTAACTAAAATCTTACCTTTCTTCGCTAAATCTACCAACAAGTTCACATCCAACATCTCACCTTTCTTAAATAAAATAATTATCCAATCTCCCCCCTTCGCTAAATCATACTAAAATCTAAGCTTCAATACCTCTATATTCGCATCCAACCTTAACCAAACAAAAAACATAGGTCCAAATCCGATATCTCCCCAATTCTCACATGTAACAATCGCTCACCAATTCACTGTCAACATCTAGGGTTCCAAACCAATTAAAATTTTTACACCTTGAGGTTGGGACAATCTACCAAACCAAAAATTTCAAATTTTGTAAGAATTTGAAGATTACCTTCGACGCTAGGGCAAGGGGGGAGCGGCTAAGAGAGCTGACGCTTCGAGAAGGCGAAGATGACGAAGTGAACGACTTGGAGCGCGATAGGGAGCGCGAGCGCGACTCTGAACCGGAGCTTCAGCGAGAGCGGGAAGATGAGCCAGAACCGCCGGCCTCGACCGGTTTCTCCCATGGCAAGAGAAGAAACCCTAACCCTACAACGAAGGAGAAGGTAAAACCCTATAAGTGGCAACGGCGGAGGACGGGGCGGCGATGGGGGGAAGGGGCGACGGCGGAGGATGGGGCGGCGATGGGGGAAGGGTCGACGGCGGGGTAGGGGGCGGCGATGGGATGGGGGTTTTCGATTGGGGAGGAGGGAGATGGAGAGAGAGCAGGAAAAATTGGGGGAAGGGGAGGGGAAATAAAGGAAATGAGATCGATAGCATCCGGAGTTGTTCTCTTATCCTTCACATTCACCGGCGTTTTAACTCTAAAACGCCGGTGTATACGTACATACACCGGCGTTTTTCACATACGACGGTGTAGAGCTGTAATTTTTTTCTCTGCCAGATTACATGTTCTCTACAGCGGCATTTCTACCAAAATGCCGGAGTAGAAACGCCGGTGTAGAACTATTTTCTAGTAGTGCCACCAGGGTGTTAGTCAACACCCATCCCAACACCCTCAATGTTCCCTTTATATAAGGAGACCCTCCATTGACAATGGTTCTCAAACTAAGTTTTGCGAGAACTCCATATTGTAGCCGCCCCATGTGTGATCCAAAACATTATCTATCTACACGTCTAACCTAGGTTAACAATGCCATATCAAGTCATTTTATGTCTGTTTCCATGAATTAGTTCATCACAAAATAGTAGAGCCCAATCTCATATCTGTCCAATTTCTTTTGCCCAAAATCATCATTAACCCATATCATATGTACATAGTTTTGAGTGGGGACTAAGCAAATAATGGGATGTTCCTCATTGTTCACTTTTGTCTGTTATCTAAAGTGAAAATCATCCATTTTGAAGATATTTTTTATATGTGTATATTGGTTGCAGTCTTGCAGAATGAACTCTTTTTCAACAAAATTACTAAACTTGTCTCTCCATTTATGATCTATAGTTCTATAGTCTATACTATCCCAATGGACAGTTTGTTTCATTCATTGTGTTTTAGTCTATACCCTCCTTCTCCCGTTGTCGACTACAATAGTCAGCCCCCCTGAGATCCCCTTCAAACATTGTTCTCTCGATGGCATAGGGGTTTTCGGGCGGTCTCTAAGTGGGCTTCTTTTACGTCGTTGATGGCCTGTAGGAGAACTCCCTCTTACAGCTCGTCCTCTATGTGGCGATGAGATTGAGCGATGATGATGGAGGTAGTCCCTGCTTGAACGTCGGAGATGATCTCTGTGATGATCTCGGATCGATGGACTATTTCTGAGCTCTTCCTCGCCCCGCTTAGGGGACCACAATCTTCGATGGGTCCTCCTAGGGCTTCGTCGATAGCAGTCATCGCTCCCTCTCCTGCGCCGACTAGCGAGACGGTGAGAGGTGGGGTTAGACTTGGTCGGTGGACCTCCTCCTCATGCCCACAGCCCCTCATCTCCATCTCTTTATCTATGTCAGCCTAAGCGAGTCTCAATTAGGTCGCAATTAGTTTTACTGACAACAAACTCAATTTCAATCCAACCACTGAAAGGCTAAAACACATGTTCCACAGGTGCATCAAAATTTCTTAAATTCATCGATTTCAAATTAGTTTTGAGTGAGGCACTTAAAGTGTGAAACCGTATAACTTTGTAGTTGCAACCAGTCTTACGAATAACAAATCTGGATAGACTCAAACAAGAAAACACTACATGTTTTGATATCGAATTAAAATCTAATGAATTCTTGGAGTTTGCAATGAAAATCATGTCTATGAAGGAGGTATTTTGGCAACACCAGAAAACATTAAAATTATCTTACTTGAAACTTTCAACTTATACTCATTTTGGCTACAAAGAAGTTGCAAGTAAAATTTAGTTACTAATTATCAGTCTACTCGCACTTGTATTTTTTATAATATTTTTGATTATTTTAATAGTAACTGCAATTGCAATGTGGTTGTGATGTCTACTGAACGCCCCCTAAACTAAACATTATAGGCCACAGTTTACTGTTGCAGCTTATACAAAAAACAATGTCACCTGACAACTTTTAATTCGCCACCCATATTCAAGATGAAGATGATGAGTACAGTGGTTTCATATTCATCACCTGTTGTAAGAATGAGGAAGCAATTTCGCGTCGAAATTTGCAACAGTTTCCAGCTGTTACGGGCATTTTTCATGAGCAAATAGACAAATAAACGGAACGGACGACAAATATGTTAGAACCTGAATATATATTAATAGAAAATCTCAACAGAAATTGCCATTCAGAATGTAGTTCCTGTAGAGGTAGTCGTCCTGAGTCCATGCATCAACTGCAGCAACGGAGTGTGCATCCATTGGCGCCAGCATAGGGGCAGATTCAGTGAGGAATTTGTCCAGCTTCAATGTGGTCAGGTAGAACTGCATCTTCCCTTACCACTTTTTGAATCCAGTTCCATTGAACTTCTCCGGTTTTTCTCCCACGGTTATGTGCATGGGCAGAATGACCGAATGTGCCGCAACCGATTGTGCAATCATATTTTGGGTCACCGGTGTTTCGGTACTGAGAAGCCCATTAGCAATGTTAGTTGGTGTGTTCTCCATGTTTTTATTTTCTATTCTCTTCTCTGAAATTGTTTGAAACAGAAACTGTTAGTTGTTTTTTCCGAACAGCACCTGTAAACAGACTTCACAAAACTGTTAGAATCTGTGAGGAAAAAATTCTGCTTTAAGATTGTTAGAACCTGAATATATAATAATAGAAAATCCCAACAGAAATTGCGAAGAAATCAAATACAGGGAAGAAAACAGTAAGTAAAAGAATTTGCACAGAGTCGAGATTGATAATCTCTGTCCTTAAAGCAGAATTCGCCCCGTAGTGTGACGGTTACCGGCGAATTGCTTCCCAGGATACAACTGTATCTTCTCTGAAGAACGCAGCACCCTAGCTTCAGAGATTCAGCGAACCGTTGCCTGTGATGTACTCTCAGTTGACACTGACACAGAGGAGAAGAAGAAGAAGAAGAACAGATCAAAAAAATTCTCTATCTGCATAAAAGACTCTGTCTGGATTTATAGAGGAAATTGGAGACTGTTCAGATGCCATTACTCTGTAACAGCAGAGTAATGGAGACTCTTCAGATTCATAACTGGTGAGCCATTACTCTGCTGTTACAGAGTAATGGGTACCAGTTACTGAATCTAAAAAGCTTTTTCACTTCAGTAGGGGAAGAGTTTTTGTCTGGGCAAAAAAAATTTTAAGCCAGACCAGACCAAGCCGAACCGAACCGAACCGAGCCGAAGCTGAGGCCGGGGCGCGCGCACGCGCGTGTGTGTTTGTTATTTTGGCTAAGTCCTCTCTCCACTACACATTAGTGGTGACCCCCGGGCTACGCCCTTTAGTCCAGTTTTCGAGTATATATACTAGAAAAAATCATTTCCAATTTCCGATATGGGACTATCTATTTTCTCCAAGTTGCCAAGTTAGTACCTTTCAAGTACCCAACTTTGGATCAACATTTCTCATTCATACGGAATTCGTTTTTGGCAAGTGAGTATACTACGGAATAGTACTCGTCGAGAGGATCGCAATCCACTCATTTTTCGGCGCCGCCGGTGGCCAGAGCTTGCCGGAATCCGGCCCAGAAAACTGCAAAAATTAATTCCAACAATCGAAAAATTGCAAAAATTAATCCAACAATCCCCCACATGAATAAAAATTACCAGTCCATATAATCCAGACACGACAGAAAAAACAAAAAACATGACAGAAAGACTTTGAAAGTACAATCGGAAAATCACTGCATCAGGAATGGTAGTAATTTTTCAACTTTGAACCACCCTTAGTAATTAGCTATCGGATTTACTTGACCAGGTAGTGATCATGATGTCTTGAACTACCCGGACTTTGATGTAAACCTAGACAATAACTATCACACAGTTTCATCTCCTCACAGAACTAAGTTCTCTTGTTGTGTTCATTTTGGCCTTGAACATCCCTGGTTAATCGTGAGTGAACTTGGAGAATGTAGCCTCTCTTCATTCTCCTAGAAACGGCCTCATTTCACACTCACAAGGTGATTGCCCATAAAGAGTATCCTGCTATACCCCACTTTTATTTCAAAGCTATGGGAATCATTAAAAGCCAAGCTTATCCTAACTATTTGCAGGCAGCACTTGTTTTATCATCCTAAGAGTGGGTATGAGATGTTAATCTCTCAGTGCTTCCGTCGATTCAACAAGATTTAGTTGTCCCTTTGAACCTAGATCTTGGGATCTCCAATTTCTAGGTAGGGTTTTCGTCAAGTATCCTCTTTCGTCATAGGCTTTAAACTCATTCCTCTTGATGATCTCACAACCTGCTCTCGCGACAGACCTTTAGTAAATGGATCTGCTAGGTTGTCGGCCGATTTTATATATTCTATAGAGATTACTCTATTTGAGAGCAGTTGTCTAATGGTTTTGTGTCGCCTTCTGATATGACGAGACTTACCATTATACATACAACTCAGTATCCGTGCTATTGCCGATTAGCTGTCATAGTGTACACATAAGGCAGGCACTGGTTTTTCCCATATAGGAATATCCTCTAAAATGTTTCGAAGCCATTCTGCTTCCTCTGCCGCTTTGTCTAAAGCAATAAACTCAGTTTCCATGGTGGATCTGGCCAATAGCGTTTGTTTAGAGGATTTTCATGACACAGCTGCACCACCAAGTGTGAAGACATATCCACTTGTGGATTTTGAGTTCTTGGAGTCCGATATCCAGTTGGCATCACTGTAGCCTTCCAGTACTGCTGGATATCTGGTGTAATGCATCGCATAACTCTGAGTATCTCGCAAGTAGTTCAATACTCTAGTTATTCCTTTCCAGTGACTTCGTCCTGGATTGCTCGTGTATCGGCTCAGTACGTTTACCGAATGTGCTAGGTCCGGTCTTGTACAATTTGTTAGGTACGTCAGACTACCAATTACACGTGCATGCTTTCGCCTGTGTTTTTGAACAAGTGAAGACTTGGATCGACGGGACTTTTTTCTGTCCAATTGGAGTAATTCTTGAATCTTTCAAGTACTTTCTCAGCATAATGAGCTTGAGACAAAGTAATCCCTTCAGATGTCCTGGAAACTTTGATTCCTAGTATGACATCTGCAACTCCCAAATCTTTCATGTCAAACTTGTCACTAAGCATGCTCTTAGTTTGTTTGATAATGTCGTTATTGCTTCCAATAATGAGCATGTCGTCTACGTAGAGACAGACCAGAATGTATCCATTTGGAGTATCTTTGATGTAGATACATTTATCGCATTCATTTATTTTGAAACCATTTGACATCATAACATTGTCAAATTTTGCATGCCACTACTTTGGAGCTTGTTTCAGGCCGTACAGTGATTTTACAAGCCTGCACACCTTGTTTTCCTGTCCAAGAACTACGTAACCCTCAGGTTGTCTCATATATATTTCTTCTTCTAAGTCCCCATTTAGAAATGCAGTTTTAACATCCATTCGATGTATTGTCAGGTTACGTAGAGCTGCAATAGCTATCAACATTCTTATGGATGTTATTCTTGTAACTGGGGAATATATATCGAAGAAATCTAGGCCTTCTTTTTGCCTAAATCCTTATACCACAAGTCTAGCCTTATGCTTCTCTATTGAACCATTTGGTTTCAATTTTTGTTTGAAAATCCATTGGCATCCTAGAGCTTTACATCCAGAAGGCAAGTCGACTAACTCCCATGTATGATTTTGCATAATGGAGTCTATTTCACTTTTGATTGCTTCCTTCCACATAGGAGCAGCAGGCATAGACATGGCTTCCTTGAAAGTTCTGGGCTCATTCTCTAACAGAAAGGCCGTCACAAAGTCAGGACCAAATAATTTTGATGTTCTAGCCCGTTTACTTCGTCTAGGCTCATCAGTATCATGTTCTGGTTCATCAACTGAAGTGCTTGCATTCCCTTGTTCACGTGTACGTTTGGGGTACGTAGTATCCTTGCACGGAAACACGTGTTCAAAGAAGGAAACATTCCTTGATTCCATTATTGTATTCACATGGATATCCGGTATATCCGATTTGTATACCAAGAACCGATATGCACTACTGTTGTGTGCATAGCATATGAATAAGCAATCAATCGTCTTAGGTCCGATGGTGACCTATTTCGGGTTAGGTACTGCCACTTTTGCTAGACACCCCCACACTTTGAGGTATTTATACGAAGGTAAGTTACCTTTCCACAGTTCATATGGTGTCTTGCCAGTTTTCTTGTGAGGTATTTTATTAAGAATGTAGTTGGCAGTCAGCAGCGCTTCCCCCCACATGTTTTGGGGTAAGTCAGAATTCAACAACAAGGCATTCATCATCTCCTTTAGAGTTCGGTTCTTGCGCTCGGTAGTACCGTTTGATTCGAGTGAGTAGGGAGTAGTTGTCTGATGAACTATTCCATGTTCTGAGCAGAACATGTTAAATGGTGCATCATATTCTCCTCCTCTATCACTTCTAACGATTTTAATCGTTTTGCCAAGTTGATTCTCAACCTCAAGTTTATATTCTTTGAATTTATCCAAAGCCTCATTTTTGCTATGTAATAAATATACATAACAGAATTTTGTGCAATCGTCTATGAAAGTCACAAAGTACTTTTTGCCTCCTTTGGTCTGCACATATTTTAAATCACACAGATCCGTGTGAATTAGACCTAGAGTTTCTGTGTTTCTTTCTACAGAACGTGATGGAGGTTTAGTGAGCTTGGCCTCTGTGCAAACTTAACATTTTTCTGAGTTATCTACCTTAAATTTTGGTAGCAAATTCATATTAATTAATCTACGCATAGAATTTACATTAACATGGCCTAGTCTTTCATGCCAAATAGAGGAAGACTCAACAACATAGGCAATAGGAGTTATTCCATTAACTTTGGGAACAGCAGGTACAATAGTTTTGGGGATGACTGTCATTACATTAAACTTGAACAGTCCATCCTTTACATAGCCTTTACCCAAGTATACCCCATTCTTAGGCAGTACAAAATTATCAGAAACAAAAACAACCTTAAACTCATTCTTGCTTAGCAAAGAACCTGATATCAAGTTCTTTCTAATTTCTGAAACATGCAGCACATTTGTGAGTATTAGCTCTTTGCCTGAAGTCATTTTCAGCACTATCTTCCCTATTCCTTCAATTTTGGAGGTGGAAGAGTTTCCCATGAACAGCTGTTCATCTTTGTTGCACTTCTGGTAGAAGGTGAACATTTCCTTATCTGAGCAGATATGCTTGATGGCCCCAGTATCGTACCACCATTCATGAGGATTGCTCCCCACAAGATTTACCTCTGATACTACAGCACAGAGGTCCAGGTCAGAGAGACCAGTGGACAAGTTCTCAGCTATGTGTGCGTGGGATTTTTCATTCCCTTTTACATGTCCTGTTCCTGAACGGTTACTGTCCTTACTGCGGCACTCAGAAATTTTGTGCCCCAGCTTACCACACTTGTGGCATTTCCCAGCAAACCTCTTTGCAAGAGATTTTTTGTTTGAAGCCTGTGGCAGAAACTTCCTCTTCTTGCCCTTCTGTTCGTGCTCCACCACATTGGCCTTTTCTATGGACTGAGTTCCATAGGACCTGTCAGCCTTGCGATTCTCTTCTTCGATCCGCAACCTGATAATTAGGTCTTCAAGAGACATCTCCTTTCGCTTGTGTTTGAGGTAGTTCTTGAAGTCTTTCCACCCAGGTGGAAGTTTTTCAATGAACGCTGCAACCTGGAATGGTCCGCATAACGTCATATTCTCTGTAGCAATGTCGTGCATTATAACCTGCAGTTCTTGGACTTGACTCACCACAGTTTTGGAGTCAATCATCTTGTAGTCCAGAAATTTGCCGACGACAAATTTCTTGGACCCGGCGTCTTCTGTTTTGTACTTCTTTTCCAAGGACCCCCACAGGAGTTTGGACGTCTTGAAGACACAGTAGACGTTGTACAGGGGGTCTACCAAGCCATTCAGGATGTAGTTCCTATAGAGGTAGTCGCCCTGAGTCCATGCATCAACTGCAGCAACGGAGTGTGCATCCATTGGCGCCAGCATAGGGGCAGATTCAGTAAGGAATCTGTCCAGCTTCAATGTGGTCAGGTAGAACTGCATCTTCCCTTGCCACTTTTTGAATCCAGTTCCATTGAACTTCTCCGGTTTTTTTCCCACGGTTATGTGCGTGGGCAGAACGACCGAATGTGCCGCAACCGATTGTGCAGTCACATTTTGGGTCACCAGTGTTTCGGTACTGAGTAGCAATGTCAGTTGGTGTGTTCTCCATGTTCTTGTTTTCTCTAAAATTGTTCGAAACAAAAACTGTTAGTTATTTTTTTTTTCCGAACAGCACCTGTAAATAGACTTCACAAAACTGTTAGAATCTGTGAGGAAAAAATTGTGCTTTAAGATTGTTATAACCTGAATATATAATAATAGAAAATCCCAACAGAAATTGCGAAGAAATCAAATACAGGGAAGAAAACAGTAAGTAAAAGAATTTGCACAGAGTCGAGATTGATAATCTCTGTCCTTAAAGCAGAATTTGCCCCGTAGTGTGACGGTTACCGGTGAATTGCTTCCCAGGATACAACTGTACCTTCTCTGAAGAACGCAGCACCCTTGCTTCAGAGATTCAGCGAACCATTGACTATGAGGTACTCTCAGTTGACACTGACACAGAGGAGGAGAAGAAGAAGAAGAAGAGCATATCAAAAAAAATTCTCTCTCTGTATAAAAGACTCTGTCTGGATTTATAGAGGAAGATTTTGGAGACTGGAGACTGGAGACTGTTCAGATGTCATTACTCTGTAACAGCAGAGTAATGGGGACTCTTCAGATTCATAACTGGTGAGCCATTACTCTGGGTACCAGTTACTGAATCTGAAAAGCCTTTTAAGTTCAGTAGGGGAAGAGTTTTTGTCTGGGCCAAAAAAAAATTTAAGCCAGGCCAGACAAGACCAAGCCGAACCGAACCGAGCCGAAGCCGAAGCCGGAGCCGGGCTGGGCCAGGCGGGCGCGCGCGCGCGTGTGTTTGTCATTTTGGCTAAGTCTTCTCTCCACTACACGTTAGTGGTAACCCCTGGGCCACGCCCTTTAGTCCAGTTTTCTAGTATATATACTAGAAAAAATCTTTTCCAATTTCCGATATGGTACTATCCATTTTCTCCAAGTTGCCAAGTTAGTACCTTTCAAATACCCAACTTTGGACCAACATTTCTCATTCATACGGAATTCGTTTTTGGCAACGGAAAACTGCAAAAATTAATTCCAACAAAATACGCCCAAAACTAGGAAATTTAATGCCGTGCGCGCTCTTCACATGTTTCATTTTGTTTTGTTTTGGGCTTTCAACATGTATGCCCTTAAAAAATATGTGAATATCTTATATATAGCTTATAAATATGTATTTTTATATTTATTCCTAACAATGTGTGTTCCACTTATTAGTTACCCCTATAGTTAAAAAAATATAATGAGTGTGGAATATTTAGTGTTTTTTTTAATGAATTTGATAGAAAATAACTAAGATGTCATCCTCTCTATCATTCTAACTTCTTTCTTTGTTATGCTTGTAGACCAAATCGGTTGTAAACTCAACTAAACTCACTAACTTTTTTCCAAAATTTCTTCACATTTTTTAAAAAACAGACAAACTTACAGTGTATCTTTATAATTTAATATTTCTTTCTCGCAATTATTCTCCAAATTTACCATCAATCTTGTAGTTCTAGTGATAGATCATAAGATTTTTCATTTATTGTCCTTATTTTTTGCTAAAATTCTTCATTGTTTCTTATTTGATTTTTCTAATTTGATTTTTATTCCTCTAGTCAAGGTTATATAAGGGTTAAATTAAAAATATCTATCATAGGGGTAAATATGAAATAAAACCATATTGTGAGGGGTAAATATAAAAATATACATTTATATGCGGCATATATGATATTGGCATATTTGTTAGGGGTATATGTATTAAAACCCTTTTTGTTTTTGTTCCTGCATTGTGTACTTGTTGTATTTCTGAACGATTCTTACTTAGAGCATCTGTAGTAGTTCAATCCCAAATTATGGGTATTTGGCATTTTGGGTTTGTGTTGCAGTCGTCCTAACCCAAATTTTGGGTTCTCATAATTTAAAATCGACGGACGATGAATGATTTTCCGTCCATTAATTTTTTATTTTTTTAAAATAAAAACCCAACGAACGGGGAATCATTTCCCGTTTGAGATTTTTTATATAAAAAAATAAACTCCTAATTAATTCCTAATTAACTCTTAATTTAATCCTAATTAAATCTTAAATAAATCTTAATTCTTAATTCAATTTCAATTAAAAACTAATCTATACACATAGAAAAGTTTATAGGCTATAGTCTCTAGGATTTTTTGGCTATATAAAAGAAATTTTGGCATGGGACGATAGATGATATACCGTCCGTGCTCCTTTTTTTAAAAAAATTCGATCGGACGGGGTGATCGATTTTTTTTTTTTAAAAAATGGATCAGACGGGAAATCATTTCTCGTCTGATATATTTAAAAAAATTTGCAGCAACGAAAAATGATCTTTCGTTTGATTGAACGAATAAAAGATTATCTTTCGGCGGCTATTTTTTTCAAATACCCATATCAGCTGTAGCGCCCCGAATTTCTAATATAATAACTTAGAAAATACGTGGCACAATCCCAGCATCAACTTCAATGTAACAGTACACATAGCCCAAAAAAACACAATAATTTTATTCCAAACTTTTGTTACAATAATCATTGTCAAAACACAGCGGAAATACAAACACCTTAAATTACAACTTTTCTTTTACAACACAAATTTTACTAAATTTTTACACAAGCTCTATTACATCAGTTTTAATCTCCAACTATCTCAAGCATCCAACCTCCAAACTCTAAGCAATTACCTGTAACACATGAGGCTAGAGATGATCCCTAACCCCCAAACTAAAGGGGTCAGCCATAAATGGTGTGAGTGACATAAAATCAAACAATATAATTTAATCATAAAACATAAGTCAATCAACATCATATATTAACCATAATGATAAGTATTGAGGAATAACAAAGATGTAAAGCATGAAATCATCATGAAATGAAAACGACGAGTGCATCTAGTCTAGGTGTCAAGTGTATGAAACCTGGAAACACATGCATAAAACCAAGTCAAGAAAACACAAGTTCTATATGCAGACTCTCTAATGCATACTTGTCGAAGTCTATGCATCCCATTCTACATAGGTTCGATGCAAGCCCTTAACGTCTTCACTTCTTAGGGTTCAATCCCCCGCTATGCAACTAATCTTATCACCATGACTACTACGAGATAAAGATAAACTGTGAGAATTAGCCCATGCCTGATAATTCCGGAGATGGATCCCACATCTCAGGTATTTTACCTGGATAATTCCGGAGATCATCCCACATCTAGACATAGACACATCATCACATGTATACCCCATGTGCGTCGCCTCGACTTTGATAATTCCGGAGATCAATCCCACATCGCAAGCAAACCACTTGGATAATTCCGGAGATGGATCCCACATCTCAGGTATTTTACCTGGATAATTCCGGAGATCATCCCACATCTCAAGGAAGTTACTTGGATAATTCCGAAGATTAAATCCCACATCTAAAGCCATACTGAGGTTCGTAACCCATGTTCCCGTTCATCATATCACCACTAGTGCCTGTCCTTATCGTTTTAGGTTAATTGATTACTTAACGAATCTCCTAGAGTGATGTGCCCTACCGGCCTAAAATCAAAACTGAATAACTGAAATGCCTAAAGGGCCTCAACAAAATAACTCCATACCGGTATACTAGGGTCACACACCTCTAGAGACTAAACTCAAATATCTAAACAAAAGTCCCACTAATCAAAATGGCTCAACTGAATGTCTTAAATCAATTGCTTAGCTGAATATCATAGAATCAAATGTTTAACTGAAGGCAAAGTAGGGACTGTATTATCTGAGAACTAAACATTCAAGTAACACTCAGAGTACAAAATTCCATCAGTACCAGTCGACTTATACTGTAGTAAGTCGACTGTCCAGAAGGACAAATATCCAAATTTTACAAAAATAAACTAAGTCACATAAGTTGACTTAAGAAAAGGAATCAGTCGACTTACCCGAGGTAAATCCCAATAATCTCCTCAAAATTATTCTAAGTATACAAGTCGACTTAAAGGGAACATAGGTCGACTGTCCAGAAGGACTAATAATTCTTACAAAAATAATTTCCTCAGTGGACCAGTCGACTGCCTATGAGCTAGGTCGACTGTCCAGAACGGCTTTTTCAAAGATTCTAAAAGTACAATAGCAGGCTCGTACCAGTCGACTGCACGGTAGGCCAGTCGACTGTCGGCCTTCAGATTTCAAAATTAGGTCTGACTAAAATAATCAAAACTGAGGTTTTCTATCGATTCATTGTTCAAGAAAATAGTCCGTATACAGGCCAAATGATCTTCATTAAGGGTATATTACTCAAAACCTCAATATGTCAAAACCCAAGTTCTCATGTTCTAGGTCACTAATTTCTTTCATTAGGGTTTTGCAAGATCTAAATTTCTTTCACAAATCTAAATCAAAAGTCTGATTTACCATATGTATAAGATCCAGGTGTTACTCATCCGATCAAAATCATACTCAAATCTTAATAATACGGTGTTATGAACAAGTTCTACTAATCATTCTTAGATTTCTCAACATGGTATAAACAACAATCATTTATTCATATGAATTATACCACAATACGCGATCTATATTATTCACAACATCAAATCTAACATCATTACCACTCGCATACATAGATCAACAACAAGATAAATTTATGTCATTCACAAACAACAATCTCACAAAGTCATTCACAAAATCAAAACAAAACAAACCAAGTCACTCACCTTTAAATTGAGAAAAGTTCACGAAAAGTTCTTCCTTTTTGCTAGATCCAAAATCGCCTTTCTCCACCAAAATAAGATCTCAAAGTTCTGTATTATTCGTAAATGACAGCTGGAGAAAAACTATTTAAACAATCTGGAAATAGGTTTTAGGGTTTCATCCATTTTTGCAAAATAATCCTTTTCCAAAATACAATTTACATATATAGGTCATTCTTTGGAAATTCCATCAAAACTCATTTAAATTTGGATTTAAAAGAAAATATCAACTCTAAATTTCAATCAATACTGTTCAAAACGTCCAGAATGTACATTTTGCACTTTAACCCCTAAAATGTCAATTTTGCAAAAAGGTCCTTCTTTTCTCAAAAATTGCAAATAGTTCCAAATAATTTCAGAAAAATCTGGAAAAATACTAAATAAATCCCAAATATTAAATAATGATTTTCCATAAAGAAAACTTAACTTTCAAACTTCTCAAAAGTCATTTGCACGTGTACAAAAGATAAATCTTTAAGAAAATATTTATTAAATCCTCAAAATTTATTTAAATTCATTTTCAAATATTTAAAATAATATTTGAAAATACGGGGTTCTACATCAGCTTCCAAATATAGTAGTGTACTGTTCACCCAAAATCCCAATTTTAGGTATATAGCCAACGACTACAACTTACTTTTTTCTATTTTTTCCAAATTTTAGCTATATAGGCAACGACTCTTACCTAACCAGAAAATGACAACAGTAATCTGTGAAATTACCTGTTGGGATACACTGATTTATGAAGTTGCCATTGTGAAAGGAAATGCGTCGGTCAGGTCCCTTAGTAGATACTGGTTAGATCTATTTAAAATAAGTTACCCAAACCCTTCAGCTAGCTTATGGTTCGGTAATCTCAAGCTAGCTTCAGCTTTCCCCTCGCTCTACCAGATGGCTTCCAACTCCTCTGCCACGGTGGCGGAGTTTGTTACCACCATTAACAATCAAAAGTTCTGGTCGATTCCTTTCGCAGCCATTCTTCCTTCTCCTCTGGTGATTGAGCTTCACGAGCTCTTCAGCGGTCTCAATCTTTATTCCTGGAATCCCATAGAAGATTTCAAATGGAGATGGATCGGTTCTGGTAACTACTCAGTTAAATCCTTCTATAACTTCCTGAATTTCGGGGTTATCTACTCCCCGCTTGCTAAGCTATTATGGAGCAATAGCGCTCATCTCAAAGCTAAGATTTTAATCTGGTTAGCGCTAAACAACAAGCTTCTTACAGTTGATGTCCTTAACAAAATGAACCTGGCCTGAGGCTAATCTTGCACATTATGCTCCTCCGATCATGAGGATGCCGATCACCTTTTTCTCAAGTGTAGTTTTATTCAACCGTTATGGATGATTACTGTTATTGCCTGGCAAGCGCCTCCCCAATGACTTCTCGTCCTGTTGGATGTCTCCTTCTCTTAGAAAAGAATTTAGAAAATCCTGGTTCCTGTCCATTATGGCTATCATTTGGGTCGTTTAGTTGGAGCAGAACAAACGTATTTTTACTCAATCAGCCGCTTCGATCGATAATATTATCGAGGATTTTTATTCTTCTCTAAATTTTGGCCTTCCACTTTAACGAATGATAAAGTGGTAGATTTGCATTTAAGTCGCCTAGATGAGACGATTGTTTTGTTTCGGTCGAATATTACTTAATCTATTTTCTTTTGCCCATTTCTAATTTGTTCTTTTTTCCCTACTTTTTTGCAGAACTGAAGTGGTTATGGTGGTTGCTTGCCTTTTACTTGGCTATTTTTTTGGGTCGTTTTGGTAGGGGCCGTCAGCTCTGCCGGCAATCTTGTTCCCCAATTGCTTTGTTTTGGTTTATTTAGCACTGATGTTCTTTTGTGCTGTTTTGATGGCACCCCTTCTTACTCTGTTTAATAGGGATGGATGTTATTTTGGGGACTTGGCCTTTCTTTTGGAGGCTTTGTTTTTGCACTTTCCTGTATATCGTTTGTTCCTCTATGTCTTTTGTTGCAGCTGAGATATTATGTTCTTGTTGCCGGGTTTCTAATGGCTTGTGTTGCTTTGGTGCAATGCTACGGTTTAGCAGCTTCGTGGTCCTCTTACGGGTCGTTGTCCATTTTGAGACTCTTTTCTTTTTTGGTTTTTTGGCCGGTTGGCTGAGTTTCTCTGGACTTTGTTTCGGGGACTACATTCAGTCTCCATCTGTGTTTTGCTTGTGACTGTTATTGTGGGGGGCTGAGTCCCTGGAGGTACTTCAGTGGTAACCTGTTTGTTTCTTTTTTAGTTGTTTTCGAAATTTGTTCTGACCTATTACCTGTTTTGAGTCTCTATCGAGTCGATATTGACGGATTTGGGTGCTCACACCCGTTTTGTTTCTTTCTTTGGTGATCCTCCCTCCAAAGGATGAAGTGGTAATGCTCCTCCTATGTGCACATCTCCAATTCTTTCGAGAGTGTCTTGCCCATTTCTTTTTTCTGCGGATTAGTTTCGTTTCTCCCTGTCTCACCTCATTTACTCACTTTCTATTTTAAGGTCGCTGCGTGTACGCTACCTGGTCCCTCTTGATGTTTCGTCTGCTATTTTGTCGTTGGCGAGGCTGCCTTCAGTGTGGCTCTGGACTTTCGGTCATCTCCAACACTGTGTTTTCATGTTGGGCTGTTGTTGTCTCGGTCAGTGGTTCTGAGCGGACGAAGCTGGGCCAGCCTTCTCGTTTGCTGCTTTTGATCTCCGGCTCCTTGTATTTTGGTTTTGGCCTTATGCAATTTCCTCGGTTGCTTTCTTTGTGTTTATTTTGGTGTTGTAGTTTGCTTTTAGTTTTACTTTCGGTAAAATTGTACTTTATTGTTCTCTGGATTTTTATTATTTATAGATTGGGATGGAATCGCTAGATTCTATCCGCGTTATCAAAAAAAATTTACCCAAACCCATCTACTACAAGTGGAACCTTCAAGCTAACTACTCCTTGAGAGTAATCTACACGTGCGATGCACGCTATTTTCCTTTTAAAGTTCTCACTCTTTGCAAATTACTCTCAATGACACCATTTTTATTTGATATGAGTGACTTTCGTAAATAATTATGTCGTAAATAAAATTAAATTTTGAGGATATTATAGTAACTGACAATAATTGAGTAAATGAATGATTAATATAACTCTCACTTAAAATTGTGTGATTGAGAGTATATTAATTAAGCTAGTTTGTCTACAAATTACATAATTTCTTAACTCTTCAGTTATAGTAACTAGTAATTTCACGTGCGATACACGTTTTGATAAAAAGTTGGAGTTGAACGTGTGATACATGTAAGTCAGTAGTAATCAACACTTGTGATGAATGCCTTAAACTTTAAAAAAATTAGAGTTGAACGGGCACTACATGCAATTTTTTAAATTTTTCGAAGGAAAAATCTTGAATTGTACGTACGGTGATGTATTACGAAATAGATTTGGAGTTGCACGTGCGACATACATATTTGCTTTGTGACAAAAAAATTTAAAAATTATTTGTTTGGTGAAAGAAAAAACATTGATTTACACGCGTGATGCACGTGTTAATAAATAGAGTTAGAGTTACACGGTGCAACGTATGTGTTTTATTTGTGATAAAAAAATATTAAAAAATTGTTTGTTTGGTTACAAACTTAAAGTGAAAAAGTGACAAACTCTCCGATTAATAGTAGCAGATAGATAGAGGTATACTGAGAGTCTAAGATCAACCATTTTTTTTTCTAGAGGTGAATGGACTTTTACGAGGAAAATTTATTAAGATTATTTTAATGCACAAGTCCAGCTAGAACTATCTTTTTCGTCAAAATTTGATGCACAAAAATATAACTATATATTACTAGTAATTTACACGTGTAATGCACGTCTTAATAAATATATATTTTTAAAAGTAAAAATTTCAACGTAGTCTGATTTCGAGACATTTTTTATATTAATTATGCAAGGACAATGCATGTCTTAATAATTTTTACTTTTTTTAAAATAAAAACTGTTGTAGTGAGGACTCGAACCTGAAACCACTTTCATATTAGTTATGTACGTGCGTCACACGCGTTGGTAGATTGACAAATGACACTTACGCCTTCTCCCATTATAATATTAGAGATTAGAGATTAGAGATTTAGGATTTATTGTGAGCGAAGAAGATTATGATTTTTACTAATACAACTTGAAAATCTATATTTTGCATAAGAGATAAATGAGCTTTTCAACAAAAATGTTGAAATGTAAATCAACTTAAAACTATTCTTCTATCAAAATTATATGCATATAAACTTCACTTTCATGAACTAATGTGGCATAATTTTTATTATAGTGTTTGACTTCTTACAAATATTTGTGTTATAGAAATTGTGTTACTTCAGATTCGTAAAGTTTATCCACAAAGATCGTGCACATAACATTATTCTTAATTTAATTTATCATTATTATTCCACAGTATGTATTTTTTTTTGAAGTTAAAGGTGGAATAGCGCCACCCTGTTTCATTAATAAGAGATTAATAAAACAATACCGGCGTACCAGGGAAAAATACAAAAAGTAACAGTGCAGAAAATAGAACATAACCCCCCAACAATACCCTGGAGGGTGGGTCTAACCAAAAGCACAAAAGTACAATCAAAGGTACAATAGACCGAACCAAAATACAAAATCGAGCTAGTTGCGGGCTGTGGGTTTCCCACTTGTATCCTGTTCCATGTGAGTATCAAGGGCGCCTACCCCTCAATCCAGTGTCGGTCCAAACTCAACCTCCTCATCATCGAATACCTCCACCTGGAAGACTCTGGCAATCCTCCCTCTTGCTCCTGTCGTAGCAGTTGTAGCCCAAAATGAAATAAGATACATGATATGAGTAAGATTACCAGAAATACTATTACATGAAGCACGAAAATAAAAATTATTTTTGTCTAGCCATAACACCCAAGCAGTTGCCGCAATGGCTATGTACCAAGCATCCTTCATTTCGTGGGAAACAGAGGCAAATTTGGGATCAACCCACAATCCTCCTATTCGCTGGGGTAGTCACATGTCCCTAAGGCCCGTAATACCTCTACCATAGTTGCCTTACTCCTTTGGCAATGAATGAAAATGTGATTCAGATTTTCCATATGTACGTTACAGAACCCACAGTTGGTCACGATCTGAGGTTGTCTTTTGGCAAGGTTCTCTCTTGTGAGGATTGCATTATTGAGCACTAGCCAGAGGAAGACCCTAATTTTAAGGGGCATTTTGGCTTTCCATAACACCTGTGTCCAACTAGGTCTACATCCTCGATAGTGAATGCGATGATACAGAGACCTCACAATGAAAGCTCCTTTGGTCTCCAGTCCCTAGCACATCTGGTCTGGGCCTTGAACGCACATCGCCCCGTTCCGTGTAATGAATGTTTGCAGTTCATTCAGCCGCTGCTGTAACCCTGGGCTAAGAGGTCATCGAAAAGACCGTTTCCAATTGCCCCTCTTCCATGTCTTGGCCACAGATACATTCGGGCGAGTCGTTTTCTCATACAAATCTGGGAAAGTCTCTTTAAGGGTATGGGCACCACACCATTTGTCTCACCAAAATCTGGTGGACCGTCCATTATCAATAGCCGATGTAACTGTTGAGTTGAAAGGCCTGCTTGCTTTGGCAATCCCTTTCCAAAAGCGAGAAACTCTAGACCCTACCCGGAAGCCTAAACTTCTCGTACGTTTCCCCCTAAGGTATGGTTGAATGAACTCCTGTCATCCTTCCCCACTGTGGTGGAAGACCTTCCACCACCATTTTCCCAGTAGGGCAAGGTTCATGTCTCTCAAGTCGATGATGCCTAGCCCTCCATGTTTCTTCTTCATGCATGCAATACCCCACTTGATGAGGTGGTATCCCCCTCTATTCGCGTCCGCCCCTTTCCAGAGAAATTGCTTTCAGGTTCGGTCAATCCTTTGGATCACCCAATTAGGCAGCTCAAAGAACGACATGTAGTAAATGGGCAGATTAGACAACACCGAGTTGATAAGTACCACTCTACTCCCGAGGGAGAGCGATTTTCCTTTCCATCTAGACAATCTGTCCTCCACCCTGTCTATGATAAGTAGCCAATCCGTCTTGGTAAGCTTCCCTGGTCTGAGTGGCAGACCTAAATATTTGATTGGAAAATCATCTTTCATACAATTCAGAATGGTGGCATGGTCCTATGCTTCTACATCGGAAAGTACAATCGGAATCAAAGCACTCTTGTGGAAATTAATCCTGAGATCTGACCAGACTTCAAAGCAGTATAGGGCCCCTTTAAAGCAAACTGTTTCTGACCTGTTCTCATTACCAAAGAGGAAAGTATCATCAGCATACTGAAGAATCGTGCACCCATGGTTAGAGGTGCTGCTAGCCACAGGTTTTATCCAACATTTTCTCCGACAGTTATCTAGCATGCCCCTCAGAACATCCACTACAATAGTGAATAGAAGAGGTGACAGTGGATCCCCTGCCGAAGACCCTTCTTGCAAGAAAACGGTAGTCCCGACCGCCCATTCACCGAGATTGCTGCTTTACTAGTTTATAAACACTGTTTGATCCACCTGATCCATTTAACCCCAAAGACTCTCCCTCTGAGAGCTTCCAGCAAGCAGTCCCAATCGACGGAGTCATATGCTTTCTTAAATTCCAGTTTGAGGAGGAAATTCTTAGAATGGCCCGTATGGCAGTGGTGGATAACTTATTCTGCGGTGGCCACACAGTCCAGGATACATCTGTCCTTGATGAAACCAGACTGGGTGTTGCTAATTAAACTGTCCATTATGCTTTCCAGGCGGATGGCCAGGACCTTTGTGATGATCTTAACTGAGCAGTTTATGCGGCTAATCGGTCTAAAATCTCCCACCCGGGTAGACTCCACCCGTTTAGGTATGAGAATTACTTCCGCAAAGTTGAACATGCCCAATCTGAGGTTGTTGTGAAAGAACTCATCCATCAAAGCCATAATTTTCCATTTTATTTCTTCCTAGAAAATTTGAAAAAATATTATTGGGAAGCCGTCTGGTCCAGACGACTTCTCTGCTCCCATTTGAGTGATGGCCTTTTCCACTTCCGTCTTCGAAAAAGGTGCTTCCAATGTGGATAGCGATTGAGCTGACTCGTTCTGGTGGCCTTGCCAGAAATCTTTTCTAAATGGGATCCTGAAGTCATTCTTCTTCCCAAAGAGGCCCTTGTAGTAGTCGTGAAAGGTTTTGGAAATCACATTTTCGTTTTGGGATGTTCCCGTTTCCGTTTGTATTGACAGGACTAGATTGGATCTACGTCTTGCGCTTGCCACTCGGTGGAAGAAGGCCGTATTCGCATCTTCCTTTTTGAGCCACGAAATCCTCGACCTCTGTTTCCATTTGATCTCCTCCAGCTTATAAAGATTGGCAATATTTCCTCGGAGCTCTAGTAGTCTGTTTCTTTCGACTTGTGACAAGACTCTCGTTTCTTCCAATCTCTCTAGCTCATCAATTCCTTACAAAAAGGAATCTTTTGCATGCCAAATAGTCAAGAATCTAGACCGATTCCATCTACGCAGCCTTTTTCGTAATTTGCGGATTTTTTCACACCATCGGGTTGCAGCGTCCGATCCAGTAGTTGGGAGAGCCCAGTTTTCCATCACCATGTGGTGAAAGCCCTGAATTTCTAGCCATGCCTTTTCAAATCTGAACTTCCTTGGCCTTTGAAATCCCTGTACCCCAGCATCAAGTAGGACCGGGGTATGATCCGACATGGATCTAGGAATGGATTTAGCGGTTGCCATTGGGAATTTAGCCTCCCAATCCGTCGAAACAAGGATCCTGTCTAACTTGGCCATAATCGGGGATGCTTGCATGTTTGACCAGGTAAATAGTCTGTCATTAATTGGGATCAATCAGCTCCAGCTCCGTGATCACCCTATTGAATTCTTCTTTGTGCCTGTCGCTCGAGCCTCTTCCCCTATGCTCGAATACAAATCTAGTAATATTAAAATCTCCCCCAATGATCCAAGCTCTCGACCATCGTTGTTGGATACCGATAAGCTCTTGCCGAAAGGCATCTCATCTGTTGCCACGTTCGGCCCATAAACCACAGTGACTGTATGCTCCCAATTGTCAGACCATCGTCTCAGTCGGATAGTCAGGGAGAACGTTCCACTGTATACCTTGAAACAGGTGAAAATATTCGGGTTGAACACTGTAGCAATGCCACCCGAAGCTCCTGAGGATGGGCATAGCACCCATTCCTTGATTCTGTTGCTCCCTACTTTTTTGAGTTTAAACCTGTGTGCGAGCTTGGTCTTTTGTAATCCCACCACCTCCGCCTTGGAGTTCATAATGACGTCCCTAACCGTATCTCTCTTACCCCTATCCCCCAACCCCCTAACGTTCCAGAATAGTGTATTCATTGGAGAACCGATTCTAGGTTGATCGTGGGTGTGGGACGGGTGTCTTCCTCGAAGACCTCCGTCGACACAGAGGAGGACCCCAGGTCCTTCTGACAGGTAGCCCTCGCCCGTTCAATTTACCAACTCCTAATTTTATTGAGCAGTAGAGCATTACGCTCTACATCACATACCTCTAAGCCATAGGTTTGAGCTAGGATAAAAATATCAGAATCTGACATGAAATTTAATATAGAAGCTAAAAAACTTCTCGTACCTCTGTCATCAAACTTTGTCGCTTTGGCCGCCGCAGCCACCTCCAAGTAGTCATCCAGGGACTCCACATGAGCCCTCTTAGGCATCCGCTGTACCCTGAACCCAACTGCCCTGCTTGGCATTCTAGTACTATAGCCAGACGCTGAATCTGGGAAGGTGGATAAGACCATCTCTGGTGAGATCTCTCTCTGTGTATCAGCAACAAACTCAAGATCCTCTGACTCCTCATCCGTAAATGAGAACTCTTCATCCAAATTTAAGCGCTCTTCCATGTCTTCATCGCTATCTGCACACTCAGTAATAACAACCTGAGTGGCCCCCATCATGGGTCCCTGCAGCTGTTGTTCATTGGACCCTTCTGTTGGCCCACTCCCTACAGATGAAACAAGATCCACAAGTTGTATTTGGTTGATAGTGTTGGACACCTCTATAGGCCCAAAATTTCTCTGAGTCACGACACATTTATTGGGCCCAACACACACATTGGGCACATTCTCATCAGTTGCATACTCCTCCCTCATAGGATGCATCGCACACTCCTTTATTTGTGCTCCTCCACGTGTCACTCCACGATTGGAGGGCAAGTCGGTGGAGACAGGTGCTTCGAAAACTTCCCCTGCCTCCTCGCTCTCTGTGACTGCCTTAAGCTCTCCGCTCCTCATCCCATTTTGGATCTGAGTTGCTTCTTCTTCTCAAAAACTCTCCACCACCAAATTTAGGAGCTTTCCTTTCTTATCTCTCACCTCAAACACCCCCCTCTTCTGAGCGCTGCAGTCTCCCTCTTTTGGGCCATGGCCGTTGGTTTCTATTGTCGCCTCGTTCCCTTCGAGCTCCTTTCCTCTTTCATGATCCCCCTCTTTTAGGGTTGGGACAATAGCGTCCTTCCCCTTACCATTCTGGTTTTCTCTAAGACCAAAACTCTCCTCTCTCATCGTAGGGTCTTGGTTGACCACATGGATCTGACTCCTGGGCGCTCTGACTTTGCCACTTTGGGTGTCCTGCCTCTCTGTCCCTTTTCCACTTTGGAGATGCTTTACCATTTGGGTCTTTGGAGTTCTGATCGAGGTCTCCCTCCCGCCTGGCTCCTCTATGCCCAATCTTGTACGGCTTTGACTAGCAATGAGGAGATCTCGATCGTTGATTCTAGATCCAGATCTGCAATCTGGACCTTTAAGGTCTGAGGCTGGTGAAGCAGCCTGTAGCGATGGTATTCGCCGTTGTTCGTCTTGCTTTTCCACCTTGATGAGCTCTCGATGAGCCCTCTCAATCTCATGAGCGCCATCGATGGTTGTGTCTAGCACCGGTGCTGCCGCCTCTTTGTATGTTCTTTCGTCTATGTAGGCGCTGTTGCTCCTCTTGACCACCTCCTCCACCTGTGCCTCCACCTTCTCGTGGAGCACAAATCTAATGATGTATGCCTGTTCGTAAGTAAAAATCTTATCGAATCTAGGCATGCGGCTGATATCTGGGCTTTTGATGGTGAGTCTGGCGGAGATCAGATCTGATTTCCTTGCTGTCTTCGCATCAATGTCCACCACCGTGGCAAACTCCGCTATAATTTCTTCGAGCGCTTCTCTTTTCCAACAGTGGAAAGGTAGATTGTGAACCCAAATCTTGTAAGCCCCCCTTGCGGTCTCTCCGCCCCAAATTGCGGCGACCAGGGAGAGAAAGTCGCCTTGAAATGGCCAAAGTCCACCTCCCCCATTTCGGTGATCTCTTGCATTTTAGATGGTGATGGGAAAGAGATGAGAAATTGAAGTTGACAAATCTTCTTCATAATCCAATCTCTGTCTCCCCTCATAGGCCATTTTTTGTTTAGCGCCTTTAGCAGGTGACTCTCCGATGGTCTGCCGTTGGTCACTTTGGTGAATGCACACCACTGCCTAAGCCATCATTTCTCTTGCTTGATTGTGTTGAGGCAGCTTGCCAGTTTGATTGGGAGAGGGTTCTCCGGTGACCTGCCTCGCGAGACCTCTCTGTTTTCCTCCATCTCCTTCAAAGGGACGTTAGTGCAGACATACGAAACATGACCCCAATTCAGACATTTGAGACATCTAATCTCCTTTGTGCATTCTGCCCTTATGTGCCCCAAATCTCCGCAATTGAAGCATGCGACTGGCTTCCTCTTTCCCTTGCATTTCCAGGTCAGTGTTCTCCCCTCCCCTGCCTTCTGGTAGTTTTTCGTCACCTGCACCCACGCCGCCTCCCCTCCATTGTCCCCTTGCTCATCCCTGTCGTCTGAGGTACTTGGACCCCCTTTTGAGGCCCTGGTTACCCCAGCAACAGACTGCAATGGCAGGATCGAGGGTGGGGATGTAGCAGGTATGGTAGTGTGGGTGTGCTCAATGGGGGGTGGTGAGTTCCGAGTGGGGACATTGGGACAGGGCTTTCCGCCGTGCTGTGTTGGGGGTGGAGCAAGGTAAGTTTGTTGGTTAAGTTGTTGTGGAGGTGGGTTGGGTTGGTGATGCGGAGAGAGTGCATGTCTTTGGGTTCGATGGTAATTAGATGTTTGTTGCTGGTGATGATGAGTAGAGAGATACTGATGCTAATGCCTGTATCTGTGTGGAGGCGGTATTGGATGACGGTGGTTAGTTGGTAAGTAATGTTTCTCCTCCCTATGGCCCTTGCTGACGCCACTCCCCTCGCCTCTCCTGTAATCCTGTCCCTAAAGCTCATTAGCCCGATGATCGGTGGTGTGGTACTCAGCTTGCTCCAAGCGGCTAGAGGGACCCCCCTCGTAGGGCCCTCTTCTTTGGCTAGGCGGTGAGGCTCTATGATGATGTCTGGAGTATCCTAGATGTCGTTGGTGGGAGCTACGCTCCCCCACGGTTGAAACTCTGAGAGCTTCGTTGCTCTTCCACGGAGACAATTGCCGTTGAGGTTGAGGCATGGGGGAGCGAGAGGTGAGCTGCATGGTTGAGGCCGTCTCCCTCGAGAGAGGATAAGAGAGGGGGGGGGGGGGGGGGGGGGGGGGGGGATGATCTGTGGGATAGCAGAGTGTGCAGGGGTTGATGCGGGGACGGGGTTTGGTAGGTTGGCAGAAATTGAAGCAACGGTGGGGGATGAATTGTTATCCGGCTGTGGTGGAGTCGGAGTGTGGATTCCTTTAGTGGGCCCACAATCCCGGAGTTCAACTTCGCATAGGTTCGTGATCACCGGAATAGTAGAAGAGATTGGAAGAAGAAGAAGATCAAGACTGGAGGAGAGGGAGAGAAAGACCGGAGGAGATCAAGATCAAAACTGGAGGAGGGAAGACCATGACTCCAGTGTTAAACTTGTAGATAACTAGCATTGACTTCAAGAACTTCGATAAAAATGCAAAGTAACCCTAGCCAACTAGCATTCTCTCTCCTCTTGCCAAGTCACTTCATCATCTCTGTATTAATGCCAACCCTAGCCAATTTTTCCTTCACAATACAACCACATTTGAGAGAGAGAGAGAGAGAGAGAGAGAGAGAGTTATTCCACAGTAGAGAGAGTTATTCCACAGTCTGTATTGCACTTGCTAAAGATCACAATGGTAAAGAATTGCCACGTGTAGTCCCTTAATAGGAAACTAAAAAGGATTGATCATAATTTAGTTTAAACTTATCGTTTTATTGAACTGACTTAGTAATGCGTTGGTGGTTAGACCATCAGGAAGTGTTTGAATGTTTTACCAAAATGACCCAATTTTTTGAAAGTATTTACCAAACTGACCCACTTTCAAAACTATTTACCACAATGACCCACTCGCTATCTATCCATAAATCTCGGATAGCGAGTTTAGTTAAAATACACTCACTATCTGGAATAGCGAGTCTAAATTTAAGAAAAAAACTCGAAAAATGTTTAATTTAGACTTGTTATCTGCGAGGGATCCTCTTCATCCCCTCCCATTCCTCTCTCCCCCCATTCTTCAATCCCTAAACCCATCATCCAATAGCGAGTCTTGTCTTTAAAAAACTCGAAACAGTGATTTGTATTTAAAAAACTTCTCAATCGACACTCGCTATCTGGGATAGCAAGTCTAAACTTGCTAACTCAAGAAAATACCAAGTTTAGACTGAAGAAAATAATAACAAGTTTAGTCTAAACTAGCCGTCTGGTTTAATCTTTTAATCCATTATTCTTATTGCTCGAAGCTTCTTGCACGGAGTCCTTGATTATCAACAAAAAGCAATGCTATTCTCTAAGAGTATATTTTTTGGGATATAAAAATAACTACTAGTGTGATATCACCTACCAGATTGTATTCCTTTCAATAATGCAGTAATATTTGGACCCTTGCTTATACATTGATTGCACTGGATGTTGCAAGAAATGTTGGGCTTAGCCCTTGCTTCTGTTTCTGTATTCTTATATTGTTCTTAGTAAATGAACTTTAGCTCTTGTTTAATGAAATTTATGACCATTACCATCAAGCCTGCTATCTTCATTGATTCTTTTTTTAAGATGAGCATTTTGTTTCCAGTTGGAGATCTGAAAGTATTTGTCCTTTCTCCGCTGTACCGAAAATCGGAAATAGTAGTTTACTTAGTATTTTATTTGTTTTCATTATTTTTATAGATTTTTTCCATTTCAAGTTCATTTAATTTTCTGTTATTTGGTATGAACTATACTACTCATAGCAGCCTTTTCAAATCCTATTGGGTATTTTATTTTTCAGATACAATGATGAAGTTTGCATCGTTTGAAACCATCGTAGAGATGCTATAAAAATATGCAATTCCCACACCAAAGGATCAGTGCAGCAAAGGTCTGCAGAGGATCAGTGCAGCAAAGGTCTGCAGTTGGGTGTGAGCTTTGCAGGTGGTTATGTTGCTGGAGTGTTATGTGCTATTGTCTCCCACCCAGCTGTTAACCTCGTCTCTTTCCTTAACAATGCTAAGGGTGCCACTGTTGGTGATGTGAGTATTATATATATAACTTGCTACCTTGCATTTTAGTTTCATTCAGTTTCACCATAAATTAAGGATGGCAACCGGGCCGGACTGACTCGCGACCCACCTGCAACCCGCTCACCAAACCTGGCCCGTTAAAATACGGTTCGGATCTGGGTCGAACCCGCGAGTCTAAGCGGATCGACCTGGGTCGTCAAATAACGGTTTCCAACCGGTTGAAACCAGCCCGTGAACCTGATGAACAGTGTCAAACCCGCCCACCAACCCGCGGGTTTCGAACCGTTAGACCCGTACGGGCCAAACGTTCGACCCGCGGGTCCAACAGCGGAAAACATGCCAACGGCTGTTATAGCCTTTTTTGGGGTTTTTTTTGGGTTTTTTTTTGTCCCCCCTATAAATACCCCTTAAACCCAATCTAAAAATTTTACACCTTATTCTCTTACTCTCTCTACTACTAATACTCAATTCAATCTCAATTTTTTGAAATTTTGTCAACAAAAAAGCTAGCAACATAGAAGCGACAAATTCCGATCGTATCGAATTCAACATTCAACTACGTCTTCAAGTCTTCAACTCCTCCAAGGCTCCAACAAAGAAGCTCTCTTTCTATCTATATACGAGTCCCGATTTCTACTTCTACTTCTACTTTTATTTTCACTCTCATTCTATATACGAGTATCCGTGAAGTACGGTATCAAAATTTCACAACCCTCTTATTGTCTTGATTTTTTTTTTGTAGTTATAATTTTTTTAATCATATTTGTTTGTTAGTTTTTTTATCTTCTCTCTTACAACCCTCTTATTGTTTTTTAGATTTTTTTATAAAACTTATCTCGCCTAGATTGTATTTAATTTTTTCACACACGCTACCATATCAACATGTCTAGATCATGAGGTAACGGTCGTAGCCAAAGTGGACAAGATTCCACCGGCACTTCTCGTAGGCCTCTAATTGTCTCACAAAATGAGCCCACCTAAGAGTACCCTATGACCCAACACATTGGTACACACGATGAGTTTGTAGAAGATATAGACATAGAAGAAGAACCACAAACACAAGCAACCGAAACAACACAATCGGGTAGTAGTAGAAAAACTAGAGGGAAAACAAGTGATTGGTACAAATTTTATGATTATATTCCGGACGAAGAAAATCCGAGTGTAGGTATAAAAATTTATAAAACATGTTTGAACCCATACAAATGGAAGAAGGGTGAGGAGACAGGTACGATAAAACGACACATCCAAAATATACACAAAGAACATCTTGTAGACCTATCCGGCCAACAAAAAATCTACCATAGGACTGGTGTATTTGATAGCCATTCTTATGATCCCGAACTTGTTCGTCGGGAAATGACCCGACTAGTAATCAAGGAAGAGTTACCATTTTCCTATTCCGAGAGTAGGGACTTAAAAACTTTTAATCAAACCGCCTTAAACCCGCATTTTAAAAGAATCTCTAGGAATACTTTGAAGTCTGATTATTTTAAAATGTACAATGAAATGAGAGAAGCTTTGATTGCCATTTTATGGAGTTTAAATTGTAGAGTTTCACTAACTTCCGATTGTTGGACAGGTTGCAAAAATATTCCAATGATGGGAATAATTTGTCATTGGATCGACAGTAATTGAATTATTCAAAAAAGGATCGTTGCCCTATCCCCATAGTAGTAATGAAATTGCAAATCGTATTTTAGAAATTTGTGATGTTTTTCATATTCGTGATAAAATTATGTGTATAAATTTTGGTAATATATCTTACAACAATGCATCAATTAGTATATTAAAAACTACATTAAACCCTCTATCTGACAATATTTTTCATGTTAGATGTGCATGCCATATTTTAAATTTAGGTGTTCAAGATACGTTAAAAATAGCCGAACCATATATAATTAGCATTAGAAATTGTGTACATTTTATTGCATTAAGTGGCCCTATATTTCAAGAATGAAAAACTTTGTGTAGGCTTAAAAATATACATTTTAGAAAATTTTCAAAGGATGTTAAACACCGATGGAACTCTACTTTTGATTTTCTACATGTTGTTACTGAATATAAAGCATGTATAAATGATTTTTGTATGGCAAAAAATATGCCAAATTTTGAAATGACTCCCTAAGCTTGGTTTTATGCCGAATCTTTGTTAAAATTTTTAGAATCTTTTAAAACCGTAACTTTCAAATTTATAAAATCTTATGAATCTATTTCTAGTAGCATTTTTATTTCAATAGTTACTATGATGCAAACTTTCAAAGAAATGATCGATGATGCTTTTATTGGTCATATTGTAAAACCTGCATACACCAATTTTTTGAAGTATTTTAATCCTCCGCCTATATTGTATTGTATTGCTACTGTGATGGATCCTCGTATCAAACTAGAAGGTACGAAGAGTTTGATTGAAATATTTTTTTACTTTACTTGGGAAAGATGAATCTGAAATTGATTGCGGAACATTTTTAGCTAAATTTGAAGCGACATTATATAACTTGTATGATTTTTATGATAGAAGTTTTTCATCTAGTAGTACTACTACTTTAGTTACTTCTTCTTCTGCTACTTCTACAGGTATAGGTAAGAATAAATTAGATGATGCCATATTTAATTTACTTGCAAAAATTCAATAAAAAAAAAGGTAGGACTAATCAACCAAATGAATTACATTGGTATAATCAACAAGATTCTGAAAGTTTTACTTCTTCACTAGATATTTTACAATGGTGGAAAGACCATGAACATACTTATAGTATTCTTAAATATGTGGCTAAAGATCTATTAACTCATCCTGTCTCTATAGTTACTTCAGAAAGTGCATTTTCTATAAGTGGTAGGGTTCTAACCGATTACAGGAATCACTTGAAGCCCCAATCGTTGGAGATGCTTGTCTGCACGGAAGATTGGATGAAGGCCGAAGATAGGACTCAAGGAAAAGTGTTCAACACGTCTACAAGTGGAAGCAACTCGCCGGAATAAGAAGAACAACAACAATAGCAACCAATATGAAGAATTGAAGACCAACAACACCAACAACAAATTGAAGACCAACAAATTGAAAAAAATTGTAAATGTATAAAAAATTGTATAAAATCTTTGTTTGTTATAAAAAAATTAGGATAATTGAAGAAAATTGAAATTGTATCGAAGAAATTTGTTATTGTATAAAATAAATTTGTAGAAAATCTTTATTTCTTATTACAAATTAGGAAACTTGTATAAGTTGAAATCATATTAATAATATATATACATTTTTTTTGGCAATTTCACTCTTTGATTCTTATAATTATTATTACATTTTTTATTATTATTAAAATTACATTTTTTTTAGTTTTAAAAAAAAAATAGATGGGCCAACTCGCGACCCGACCCGACTTCGGTTGGGCGGGTCGAGTTTTTGCAATTCCGACACGGTCCGGCCCGACCTGGCTCGGTTGCCACTCAGACCCACCCAAACCCGCCCTAGTTGGGTTCCAATCCGGACAGGTTCGACCCAACCCGACTCGGTCGACCCGTTTGCAGACCCTACCATAAATACTATGCATGTTGTTATTATTTATTTGTTTAATATTTAGTTTTAATGTATCATGCTGTGAACAAACTTGGAGTGCTGGGTTTGTTTACCCGTGGACTCCCTCTTCGAATTGTCATGATTGGTACTTTGACTGGTGCACAATGGGGTCTCTATGACGCCTTCAGAAGTCTTTGTTGGCCTGTACGTACTCTTTGCATATTTCTCTTTTCTAAGCTACTTAATTTGTGTGAAAAATTCAGTATTCAAATTGTTTTATCTTTTCCAAGCTACTTCATAATGTTCAATCGAGCGAGTGTTGTACTAAATTAAGCATTTTTCGAGTTTTTTTTAAAGTTAGACCCGCTATTTCAGATAGCGAGTGTATTTTAACCAAACTCGCTATCTGAGATAGCGAGTGGGTCATTTTGATAATTGGTTTTAAAAGTGGGTCAGTTTGATAAGTACTATAAAAAGTGGGTCATTTTGGTAAAAAATTCGAAGTGTTTGAAGGTAAGGTTAGTTCGATTTCCTGGCACAGTCAAATGATGCTTTCCAACCAAAAAAAACTTATCGTTTTATAACATGCATTGCACTTTGGTAGAAATCACAACGGAAAAAAACCTATTCAGCTGACGTAATTACTAAGCGGAGCCCCTAAAACGGAAACTAAGTAGATATGGATCATCGAACAAATCTGAATTTGATCCCCTACCCATTTTATCAAGAACCCACTGCAGCGACATCCTTATAAGATTTTTTTGAGAAAAAAATGTGGAATAGTGCAACCATGTTTCATTAATAAAAGTTTAATAAACACCCCCTGAGTACCGAAAAAATATACAAACTACGAAGCATGAAATAAAACATAAACCTTCAATATCGTTCTGATGAGTAGGACAATCCAAAAATGCTACAGATAAATAAAAAAACAAGTACATAGAGAGACAATTACACTCATAGCGGTCCTTCCAACAAATATCTCGAATGTGAGAATCTGGATAATGTCGCTCTGCTCAGTTTAGGGTAGGTCCAAACTCGACCTCCTCATCATCGTACTCGTCTACATGAAAGGCTCTAGCGATTCTCCCTCTCGACTCTATGGCAGCAGCCGTAACTGAAAAGGAAATAAGATGCATGATATGAGTTACCATAAGTACTATTACAAGTTGTACGAAAATAAAAATTATTTTTGTCAAGCCATAAAACACAGGTTGTAGCAGCGATGACAATGTACCATACTTCTTTCATCTCATGACGCCAAAAAGTAAATTTGGGGCCGATCCACAGATCCTCATATGTGTAGGGATAATCACTCGTACCTAAGGCTCGTAGGATCTCAACCAACATTGCCTTACTCCGTTGGCAACCAATGGAATAGGTGGTTTAGCGATTCCGTATGAAAGTTGCAAAATCCATAGTTGATCGCAATATTCGGTTGCCTTTTGGCTAGATTTTCTCTGGTCATGATGGCATTATTGAATACCAACCAGTGGAAAACTCTAACTTTAAGAGGCACTTTTGCCTTCCAAAGGATCTGAGTCTGTCTAGGTTTACATCCCTGGAAGTATGTATGGTTGTACAGGGAACGGACCGTGAACACGCCATTGTTCTTCAGTCCCCAAGATTTTCAGCCCGGGCTGTGTAAGAATTTCACCCTGTTCTGTGCAATGTACGTAGTATTGGAGTTCTCCCAGTCTCTGGTGGGATTCCACACTGAGTCAATTTCTGAAGGATGATTTCCGTGCTCCCCTCTTCCATGCCTTAGCCACAGAGGCGTGAGGTTGGGATGCCTGCTCGTATAGGTATGAGAATCTCTCTTTAAGAGTGTGAGCACCACACCATTGTCCCACCAGAATCTGGCCGATTTCTCATTGTCGATAAATGACGTAACCGCCTTGCTGAACGGCTCATTGGCTCAGGAGATCCCCTTCCAAAACCAATATGACACCTTATAACCCACCCGGAAACCTAAACATCTCGTTCATTTTCTTGCAAGTAAGGTTGAATAAATTCCTGTCAACCTTCGTCATTAGGGTGAACACTTTTTACCACCATTTGCCTAGTAGAGCAATGTTCAGTCTCTCAAATCAATGATGCCTAGCCCGCTATGCGTTTTCTTCATGTATGTATGCTTTTTCCTATTTGATCAAGTGGTAGCATCCTTTATAGCTCCTTTCCATATAAATCGTTTCCGAAGGAGGTCAATTCTTTCGATCATTCACTTTGATGGTTCGAAGAAAAACATATAGGGTGCGTTTGGGAACCCAAAAAACTAGGGAAAGGAATGAAATACTGTGGATAAACCCATCTTATCCTATTCCACAGCTTGTTTGTTTTGAAAAAGAAAACAAAGGAAACAACTAAATTTTATTCCCTAGAGAAAGATTTCAGCCAATTTCTATTCCAGCTCCACCCCCCTCGGAAAGCTGCGTAAAGGAATGGAAATAAGATTTGAAGCTCCACCCCCAATTTCTATTCCATTCCACCAGTTGCCAAACACACACAACTTATAAAATTAATTCATTCCTTTCCCTTTCTTTCCATTCCTCTCCATTCATTTTCATTCCATTCCTTTCCATTCCCCAACTTCAATGTTTCCAAACAGACCCTATAGTATATAAGAAGGTTAGACATGATTAAGTTGATAATGACCAATTTTTCATCAAGGAAGAGAGATTTGCGTTTCATCCTGCCAATCCATTCTCCACCCCGTCAATGATTTCGTAGCTGCAAGTTAGATCAGAGCCGTCCGTACAAAACTCATTTCCTCCTCCATCCCTTTCCTTTTTATAGATAGACCGACCCCTCCCAAGCTTTCCCTCTCCAAAAAAAATTTTCTGCTGACTTTCTCTCTCCAGAAGCAACCTTGGATCGAGAAGCAATGGCGGATTCTAACGGGAACAGTATCGCCGTCGATACCAAGTCGAGATTCGTGCAGATCTATTCCCGCCTCAAATCGGAGCTTCTAGAAGATCCGGCATTCGATTTCACCGAGGATTCCCGCTTCTGGATCGAGCGGGTAAGCGGATCTTGATTCACCGCCAATTCCTCAAGATCCTCATTCTCATCTTCAATCAAAATTTTCGAATCTTGAATCATACATTCCATTCCACTTTGAGATTCGTGCACAGTAGCTGTTTAGATTGTGAAGTGTATGCTTGTAAATTTTGATTAGATGCTTAATATAATATACTTAAACATCTTTGATTTAATAGATAATTTTGATAAAGATTTTGAAATAATAGGCTGAGGTTGTAATTTAATTTGATGCATGATTTTGCTATATTTTCCGCGAATTATAATTCTTATTAAAAATTATTTGAAAGATAAAGACAGTTAATGGAGGTCCAAAAGGATAGGAAGCTATTGAAACAGTGATAAACATTGGTGATGAAATAGTTTGTTATGTTGATTTTACTTGTTTGGTCGTGGATTTATTTGAGAATGGAATGCATGTACGATGATATTTGTTAACATGTTTTAGTTTCCAGTTTCAATTTGTTGAGTTAACTGTGGGTTGTTTTAACTATTTACGGATGATTTCCTAATAATTTTCATGGTTGTGATTGTAACAGATGCTTGACTACAATGTACCTGGAGGTGAGCAACTATTTGGACATCTTTGTTATGTGTAGTTTTCAAGGATTTATGGATTTTAGGATGAATTTTTGTTAGCATGATGCTAGAGTTCATCCAGATATAAATTTTGACATATTGATTTTGATTGTTTGCAGGAAAGCTAAACCGTGGTATATCTGTCGTGGATAGCTACCAGTTGTTGAAAGAAGGAAATCAACTGAGTGGGGATGAGTTCTTTCTTGCAAGTGCGCTTGGCTGGTGCATTGAATGGGTAAATAATATAATTTTCATTTTTCTTTATGTGTATGTTTAAGAAAGCAGTAAGAGTTGCAAAATGAAAAGCTTAAGATGATTTATATACAAAATTAGGAACAAAAGAAGGAAAAAATAACATGTATAAGCTTGCTAAACAAAGGGATATGAAAATAAAAGATTTGGATACAATTAGGTGTATTAAGAGCGGAGATTCAAGAGTCTTAGTAAATGATGAGTAAATTAAGGAAAGATGACGAAATTACTTTGAGAAGTTATTTAATAAAAAAGTTGTGGGCAATTCAAATATAGAGGACCCGAGGGAGAGTCGATAGCATATATTTTTTCCGTAGAATTAGGACCTTAGAGGTTTGAAATGCTCTAGGAAGAATGAAAATATGAAAAGCTTTAGGACAAGATGATATACCCATTGAAGTTTGAAAGTATCTTGGGGATGTAAGAGTGAGTTGGCTAACAAGATTATTTAATACAATTTTGAGGACTAAGAAGATGCCTGATGAATGGGGGAATGAATGGGGGAAGAGTATTTTAATACATATATATAAAAGTAAAATAGATTTACCAAGTTGCTTAAACTACCGAAGGATCAAATTAATGAGCCATATGATGAAAATTTGGGAGAGAGTGATCGAAACATAGACTGAGACTATAAATTACAGTGTCTGAGAATCAGTTTGGATTTATGCATGGGAACTCAACAATGGAAGTAATTTATGCACTTAGAAGACTAGTGAAAAAATATAGGGAGAATAAGAAAGATCTGCATATGATGTTTATAGATCTAGAAAAAGTATATGATAATGTCTCTAAAGACATAGTATGGTGGGCGTTAAATAATAAAAGAGTAATTATTCAGTATATTAAGAAAATTAAGGATAAGTATGAAGGGGCAAATACCACAATTAAAATAACCACAGGAGATACCAGTGATTTTCCTGTTATAGTAGGTTTATACTAAGGTTCGGCTTTAAGCCCCTAACTCTTTATTTTGGTTATGGATGAATTGACAAGAGAAAGACAAGATGAGGTGCATTGGTGTATGTTTTTTGCCGATGACGTCGTCTTAGTGGACGAGACTAGAGCAGGAATTCATGCTAAATTAGAATTGTGAAGAGAAACTTGGGAAGCTAGAGGCTTTAGAATAAGCAGAACTAAAACAGAGTATATGGAGTATAATTTTAATGATATTTGGAACACAAATGAGGAAGTAGTGAAGCTTGATGGTCTAATAAATACCTAAGAGAGACCGTTTCCGATACTTAGGTTCGATTATGCAAAGAGATGGATAGATTTGTGAAGATGTTATACATAGGATCCAAGCAGGGTGACTTAAGTGGAAAATTGTCAGTAGTGTTTTGTGTGACAAACGTATACCTTTGAAGTTGAAGAATTTTTTTTTATAGGACGGCTGTTAGACCATCAATAATATATCGAGCAGAGTGTTGGACAATAAAGAAACAACATACCCAAAAAATGAGTGTAGTGGAGATTAGGATACAAAAATGGATATGCGGTAAAACTACGAAAGATAGAATTAGAAACGAGCAAATACGAGACATGCTAAAGGTAGCTCCAATCCAAAATAAGTTAAGAGAAAATCGCCTCAGGTGGTTTGGACATGTCACTCGTAGACCTAGTATTGAGGGTGGAGTTAGGGGTAGGGGAAGACCTAAAATTACTTGGGTAGAAATGGTGAGAAAAGATATGATAGTTTGTGGCCTTACAGAAGATATTGTGCTATGATTCATGTAGCCAATCCAACTAGTTGGGAAAAAGGCTTTGTTGTTTTGTTGTTGTTGTTGTATATTCCTAACTTGACAAATGTAAGAAGAGAGAAATTTCTTCTAACAAGCTTATAAGAAAAAGGGTAAAAAGAAAGAATTGGTTCATCATTATGTTTGTTTATGCAGCTCCAAGCATATTTTCTCGTTCTTGATGATATCATGGATGGCTCGCACACAAGACGAGGTCAGCCTTGTTGGTTTAGACTGCCTAAGGTTAGTCAGTTTGTATTTTTTTCTTATATATTTTTCAGTTTCCAACCATAATATCCTCTTCTTCTTAATTGATTCCTTCAGGTTGAGTGATACTGTTTGTGGTTGTTTGGTCAGTTGGTTCAATTTGAATATTTCACTTTATTTTAATTCCAGACAGATGTATACCTGTTTCGGATTTCCTGTACTTAATAGTTGTATAAGTTATATTCGGATTTTAGTTGTGTTTTTCAATGAATAAAAGATCAGATTTTACCTGACTGAAATATGAAAGAAAATGAGTCGATGTCTAGAGTGTTTGCTTGCTCACTTATACCTAAGAAAAGGCTATTTGTTTCTCTCCTTCTCTATATGACTTTTAAAATCCACCTTGCATTTTGGCACCAGAAAGAGTTTTCTTACCTTATTCCTCAAGTCTAACCAACAAGCAAACTCCTCAACTCCTCGATCTTAAACTGTGCTACATACTCATTAAAAGTGAATACTCTGTATACAATAACAAGGAATTTTTTGCCCTATCACTCAGTTGAAAGGTGCATGAAGAATATTCTTGATAAATTTTTACTGTATCACTACTGAGTACTGAATTCTTGATCGAAGATCTGTGGTCTGACTACATATGGAACAGCAGTTACATCAACCGATTTTTGTCCTGTAAAGAAAATGTAGTGGATTAATTATTTACACTTCCTTCATCTATAATCTTTATTTGAATATTGCAAAAGTCACATGTTTGTAATGTTCTATAATTCTTTTCTTATCCTTTTTGTGTTGCACTCACCTGTTAATTGTTCCAAGTGGCCTTTTCCTCACAGTAAACTTAAATGATGGATCAACAGTATGATCAGTGTAAACATGCTCAGAACTTCTATGTGACTTAACATGACATGATACACGTCTTACCTACAAACGTATATATGTCTCCACATGGATACGTATCACGACACAAGTATTTTTTAGTTCCACATTTGGTTATTATTTACCTATGTGCAGCGTAAACCTCCATAGGCAACATATCATTGTCAAAAAAGGATCTGCAATCAGATAGTTGATTAAAAGGATATTGTTATCACTGCTTCCAAAGATTACAATTGGAGTCTGTAGCATCTTGACCATTTTTGTTGAACATCATATATTGTGAGTCTCGAAAGTTGAAAATCTGTGGGTTTTAACTGAATTTGCCGAAACATATATTACTACTTTACTCGGATTCCTGGTTGTGGACTTGCTCTTAAAGATTTTCTTTAACCTGTCAGTCTATTCAATTTTGCTATAGTAAGAAAGTCTAGCTACTTATCCAGATATCTACCCTTCTTTTATGGTGTTCCTAACCATGAAATGTGCTGAAGGAATGGTCTCACCCAATTTGTGTCAAATTTGTGCGCTTAGATGAGAAATATATTGATCCTGAAAGGAGTTAGAAATAATCTACTGATATAAATTGTATGCAGTTATATGGTTGAGATAGTGTATTGACATTTGCAGGAATAAATCTGTATTTTGGTCACGAAGGTATCTTGTTTTGAAATTACTTGGTTCCAGACCCAATTATTTGACTATTTAGTTGATTAGTGATTACATACGAAGATCTAATGGTTCTTAGAAGCTTCTTCGGTCAAGATAAGTCCAATTTACAACTTGTTTTATCTACCTAGCGGTGCATTCTATAATAATGCTATACCTAGTTGATTGAGAGGTAAATGGAATGCAGCTGAAAAGAGTAAAAAGGACGTCCCATTTTTTTCCCCTTTGGTATCCTTGACAATTGACTACCTTTCACCTGATGGCTTGTGGTAAAGTTTGTTATACATAGTGAAGAAGACTATATAACTCTTTTATACACGTAAATTTTCTTAATTTCTGTTATTGTTACTGTAAGGTTTATACAATAGTGTTTCTATATACCTTGGCCTCTTCAACCAAGAAAAAAGTATTGTTGGATACTGAGAGTTCACCTTTCTTTTCCAGGACATTTTCCCAGAACCCAAGAAAAGAAAAAAATTCAACATAGTATTTTTAGAGATTTTGCGTTTTTGTTTAATGATGCCCAGGTCCTGTAGTTATTAATTGAGCTTGTTTGGGACCATCTGTCATGGCTGTACTTTTTTGTAGTTCTTTCTTCAACACACATTTCTTATGTGAATTATAGATAGTCCTGTAGGAAACCACACATTATAAAATCTCAACTTATTAGGAACACTAATATTTTCTCTTTTTGGCTTTAGTAGGTTGGTCTTATTGCTGCAAATGATGGGATTTTACTTCGAAACCACATTCCAAGGATTCTCAAACAACATTTCAGAGAAAAGACATACTACGTAGACCTCTTAGATTTATTCAATGAGGTAATTATCATTGATTATTTCCTTAAAAAATTCTCAATATTCTTTAGATGTTTATCCCGTGGCTCTTATGTATATGTCTGCACAGGTTGAGTTTCAGACAGCTTCAGGGCAGATGCTGGATTTGATTACTACTCATGAAGGAGAAACAGACCTTTTAAAATATAAATTGCCTGTGTATGTAAAGAAAGTTATAGTATTTTCCCAATGTTGCCACCTTACCATAGAATTGAACAGAAGATTTACAATCCTTAATTCTGAATACCAACATCTGTTCTTGTCTTAAAATGAGTGCAGTGTTGGTATTCAGAATTGTTTCCTTGCCTTTGTTACCTCCATTTTGACTTGTTTTCGTTCTAGCTAATTAATAGTAAGTATATTTGCATGACATGCAGCTATCGCCGCATTGTTCAGTACAAGACGGCCTATTATTCATTTTACCTTCCGGTGAGTGAACAGTCATATTGCATAGTGTGAGTCTTATAATTCTTTATGAAATGTATATATGTATTAAGTTAATCTGGCTGAAATTATAGTATTGGTTCAACTAATGATGCATCCTATTTCTAAGAAACTCAAACAAAAGCCTAATAATCTCCTTATAGGTTGCATGTGCTTTGCTGATGAATGGTGAGAAAGTAGACAATTTCGTGGCTGTAAAGGACATTCTTGTTGAAATGGGGACATACTTCCAAGTTCAGGTATTGTTTCTTTTAACAATAAGTATGCATGTGCAGTGACTACTGAGAGGATGTTCTAGTATTAGCTAAACAAATCCTTGCTTTCAGGATGATTACCTTGATTGCTTTGGTGATCCTGAAGTGATTGGTAAGGTAAGTGCATCGTTCTGTCAATTCGTAGTTGCATATTATTAGATGTAATTTTTCACTTAACCTTGTCGTAACCTTTAATTTATTTTATAATTTAGATTGGGACAGATATCGAAGATTTTAAGTGTTCTTGGCTTGTTGTACAAGCACTTGAACGTGCTAGTGAAAATCAAAAGACAATTCTATTGGTAAGCATGGTTCTTACCCTCTTATTTATGTTTCTTCCTTGTGGATAAGCATTAGGGATAAGCTAATCATGCTTGATCATGAAATTAAATTCAGGAGAACTATGGGAAGTCGGACCTATGTTGCGTTGCAAAAGTGAAAGCTGTGTATAATGATCTGAATCTCCAGGTAAGACTAATTTATACTTTGTGTGGTCATCCAGTCCTTATGGTTTTAGGGGAGACTATTCAAAGCGTGTAGTTACAGTAGTATATGTAGTGCGGATACATTTTCCTAATTGTATAATTTATTCAGGAGTTACGACAAATAATATAAAATTGCTAGGTTTGCTCGTTGACACATGACTACGATATGTCTTCGGAACGGTACATCTGGTTTGATTATATAAAATAGTTTTTAGAGGTCCAGCAAATTAATTGAAGTAGGAAACATATTATATGAAGAAGCATCATATCTACCTTTGAGCCCAACCATTGCCTTCTTGATCATTAGCTTGAACTTACCTAGAATGCATATAGTTTATTAGAAATACTGCATAGAGTTTTTTTTAACTTCAGCATCACTTTTAGGTGCTTGTAATAGTTATGATCATATAGGTTTTATAGAGCTTACTCTAATCCCATAACTACTATGAGCATGTCTAAAAATAATGGTAACCCAAGTGCAGGTGTGAAGGTTTATACAATACCAATAATCTAAACATTTGTTTGTTTGAGACTCAGTTTACAATTGAAATACCTCTTATTATTATTTCAACCAAAATGTAATACATGCACTGTTTTAAATTTCCTCCGATACGGCTGAAATTTCGGCCGAAATTTCGTTTCGGCTAGCTTGCCGATACGAAATCACATATTTTATACTCTACATCGTTTTGGACCGAAATGTATAGATTTCAGCCGTAATTACCGAAATATTGGCCGAAATATCAGCCGAAATAGACACATGTTATTGTGAATATATTTAAAAATTTTGTTTTACTTTTTGCACATGTCTTTCGATATATGACCTTAAGCTAAAATAATGTTAGGATTTCGTATCGCTATTATTTGTGTATATAAGTCAAGTAAGTTTATTAACTAATACATTTTTTCTAATCAATGCAAATTCAATTTAATTATATACTTATACATTCTCTTCTATATTATTGTTAAATTATGCAAAGATTTACCATAATTGATTCATGTTATTTGTTACATTATACAATATTTTATATGATAAATGACATGTAGGACATATAATATCTTATTTAGTAACAAAAAATATATATTTATTGAGTATAGGAAATGAACATCCAATATGATCACATTTCCCGAGATCTCCTCCGATCTCCGATCCGAGACGAAACATCCCTTGCCGAGACGAGTCCGAAATCCGAGATTTAAAATCATGAATACATGAAGTTCTCAAAATTCTAATCCAAGCTAATCATTTCCTTTATCTCCACTTTGTCTTCCTTTTGTACCTTTATAAAAAAAAATCAAAATGGATCAATAACAAATTTACTTTAGCCGTCTTTCTTGAGTGGAGAGTTTGCACCCTTCACTGGTAAACTCCAGTCATCCCAATCCTATATATCCAAACATACACTAAAAGTTCTTATATGTTATGTTATCCAAGGTTTCTAATAACCAGTGAAGGGAACACTTCATGATAGTATATTCTCTTGTAGTAAAGAAATTAATGTTGCATATTTGCCAAGTTATTTTAGGTTGCTGATTAGCTTATCTGTCCTACTATGGTTTGGAAACCCAAATTGAGGCCACCAAATAATCCATCTCTCACTTGCGTACACCTTAAATCAAAACCAATAAAAACCTCATCAAATAAATCACCAAATTAAAATTTTTTAAATTCAAAAATAAAATAATCATACCTCTCTGAACTTAGATCCCATGCACACAAAATTCGAGTCAGCAAAAAACTGAGTAATCCCTTGCACACAAAATTAAAAATTAGAATGGGAATGCAGTTAATGAGATGAAATTAAAGTCGCCGCACCGCATGTAGAGGCTCTCGATTCAGTGGAGGGGAGTTGCTTGATATTCGCGCTCGATTTGGTGGAGGGGAGTCGCTTGATTTTCGCGCTCGATTTGGTAGAGGGGAGTCGCTGATACGGAATCAGCAACAGATCAGATATCGACGACGATGACGACCTCTTGATTGGAGTTCGACACTGGATTTGGATTTGTTTTGAGATTCGCGCATGAGAGGACGATGGAAGCTTCGGCAATGGAATGGAAGCGAAGATTTAAGAAAATGATTTTAGAAATTTGGAGTTAGCGGCTTAAAAATCCTAGGGGGGAGAGTGAAATTGGAGCTCTCTCGTTTGGGGAATAGAGTCGCCGCACCGCATGTAGAGGCTCTCGATTCAGTGGAGGGGGGTCGCTTGATATTCACGCTCGATTTGGTGGAGGGGAGTCACCGATATGGAATCAGCAACAGATCAGATATCGGCGACGACGACCTCTTGATTGCAGTTCGACACTGGATTTGGATTTGGATTTGCTTTGAGATTCGTGCTTGAGAGGACGATGGAGGCTTCGCCAATGGAATGGAAGCGAAGATTTAAGAAAATGATTTTAAGAATTTGGAGTTAGCGGCTTAAAAATCCTAGGGGGGAGAGAGAAATTGGAGCTCTCTCGTTTGGGGAGTAAAGGGAGTAAATTTATCTGAATAGGAGAGAGAGAGAGAGAGAGAGAGAGAGAGAGAGAGAGAGAGAGAGAGAGAGAGAGAGAATTTATCTGAATAAATAAAGGAGTTGTCGGATTTCAATTTGAGTTTTGGGGGGAAAATGTCTTTTGGGAGTTTAGATCTGGACCATTGATTTCCTTGCTATTGAAGAAGAGCCACTTGATAGCTTTTCTTTGTGTTTTATTATATAGATAGATTCATCATTAATTAAAGATACATATACGATTAGGCGGCTTAGCAAAATATTAAAGATACATATATCTTCCTACATGGTGAAGACTGATATATAATTAAAACTGTGGAAACTGGGTTTGATGGGCTCCATATTGGTATCTACGAGACTACGACTCCCTTGATTGTAGTTTTCCATGTTCCCTGCTTCTGCTAGTCAACTATTTGCATACCTTTTCAGAAGAAAAAATAAACAAGCTATCTTTTTTCTGCCATGTCAGTTCCTTTGTTGAGGCAGAATGCTATTTGTGGGAACATATTTTGCTGATCTATTGTATTGCACCTATGTGTACTTATCTAAGAGCCATGAAGTTTGTTCATATGAATCTTATCTTGGTTTGCCATGACAATGGTGACTAGTGCGTCATGTGGTAGTGCGTTTTATTGATGACTGTCCAAAAAAAGTGAACACTAAATACTTGCACCAGTGCAGCTGTTATATGGTCTAGTTATAGCTAATATATGGATGTTCCATCTTCATTGCCCCTTTTTGCCCTGTTTGGTGTCTGCAACAAGTCGATATTGTGTTTGAATAAAACATTACTAAATCTTGTTGTACCCAATTCTTTGTTACCACTCTTACGATGCGTCCAAATTCCAGATTACTTATTGAATGTATCATTGTTCCTTTGTTTGTTTTTCATTCAAATGCCTTGCAACAGTGGGGGAAAGCATGCCTTAATAATACTCATTCTTCACTTTTTGTGTAGGCCACATTCTCAGAGTATGAGAGTTCAAGTTACGAACAGCTGATGTCGTCCATTGAATCCCAGCCCAGCAAAGCTGTTCAGGAGGTGTTGAAATCCTTCCTGCTCAAGATTTACAAGAGACAGAAGTGAACAAATCTAGCAAAGCTGTTCAGGAGGTGTTGAAATCCTTCCTGCACAAGATTTACAAGAGACAGAACTGAACAAATCTGCGCAAAACTGCAAAGTATACTGTCCAGCCTGTTCTTTGTCGAGCTCTTTGTTTTGGCTTGTTTGGTATCCCATGTAGTATTCAAATCCATTTGGGTGTTTCACTTATAGCTGTTGTATTGGGATTGCATTATATTCTGATTAGGAGCAATCATTCTCTGCTCATCTAAGAGCATCTCCAACAGCCTCTTTAAAAACAAATAGGGCCCAATTTATGGAGTCGCACCAAAAAGTCATTTGCAAGAGAATCCACAAATCCACTCTTGAAATTAGAAATTTAGTGGATCACACTTCAAATTTGCCACTTGTAACTTTATGGAGTATTCCACAAATAATTTTTTATTATTAAATTGAATCTTTCTTGGCTATCATTTCAAATTCTGGGGTTGAAATAAATGAATAAAATAATGATTTGTATAGTTTATTGGAGAATTAAGTTTTGGACTTAACCAAATTTATTTTAAAATTTCATAAATTGCTGCATAGGGTCCACAAATTGAGATTTGTGGAGTGAAATATATATACTCTTTTGGAGATGCACTTGGATCCACAAGATTAGAATTCTAGTCTTAGGTCAGTTTTAAACTGTAATGAACTTTGATTAGGCCATTTATGTTGATTGTATCTTCTTTTGAAAGTACAATTCCAGACCTCACTGGTAGTCATTGAGTAAAATATTCTTCCAAACTTGTTCATGATTTTGCTCTGGGGTTCGTCATATCAATTTTCCCGTCATTTGCTTCAAATTTTCAGTAAGATTCCGTTCACGCCTCAGCCAATATATATTCCTAGCATTTGTACAGTTTCAGTTCAAAAGATATATATCATATTCCTAGCATTTCGTCAAAGATTTATACAATATATTTGTGAGTAAAAATTGTCGCTAATCTTTGATATCTGTCGGAACAAAAGAAATTAAAACGGAGTTACCGGCCTATGGGGAAGTCGCGCGGAACGCACTGCCCTAAGAGTTGATCCGCGGTCTTATGTGCAGACTCTTCGCAGATGCTCCTAGTGGTAAAACTCCCGGTATCACCGGCGTCTCGTTGTCGCACACAACGTCGAGAGATCGATCCGAACTTGTCCTTGTCCAGAACGGAAACGAAAACAGAGAGGGGAAGCAGCGGCCAGAGAAGAAGCGAACCAGAGAGGAAGTTTTCTTTTTTTTTTTTTTGTGGAAGAAAGATTTTTTAGTAGTTGTAAAAGGAAGGAAAGGTCGGGTTATATAGAGAGAAGAACGTGTGAACGTTGAGCGGAGCGTGAGGAGAGAAGGTAGCTAGATTTTCGGATCTAGAGAACTAATCCAACATTTAGAAGGAAATAGTCAAAAGGTAAAAAACAGATAGCAAAAGAAGTTTTGGATCTCAACCCGAACCCGAAGAGCAATTCGGATCGACATTCGTGTCCGCAGATGCAGGCGTGCACACTCGTGCCTACTACGCGGACCGGACCGGGCCAGCGGCAGCGCGCATGTGGCCCACAGTTTCTCTCCACACCACACAAGTCTACAATGGAGTAAAGGATGGATTGTATTTTAACCAGCAAACATTCCCACTGATGTGGGACTAAAAGGAAGGGAATCTTGATTTTCTTTAACTCTACTTAAATTTGCCTTTTTGTATGGAGGATTTTAGTTGTGATTACAAAATTAAGCAGCATGGAAAATATTAGCATTAGCTTACAAGTTTCAAAATTGAACTGTGCAATTTCTGAGTTTTAGTGTCTGCCAATTTTAGTCAACCTGTTCTTCATCAAGTTTTAGGGTCTGCCAAGTTGAGTACAACAATTTTACCCTTTTCTCGGTTACTTCTCTCAAACTTATTTCCCGTTCACTTTTTTGTGTAAAGATAGAGAAGTGTTATCTGAAGCTAGATTTGAGCTATACTAAATCTCATCGCTGAAAAATATGCAACAAATAAAGGAAAATATCCAGTCACTGATTTAAAATGCAAACAAAACAAGGATAGACAAACAGCAATTTTGAAGCTTCAATTCCATCAGCTATATGCTCCAGGTTTCAAAAGGAATGGTTGAAAGGGATCTCGGGAGCCAAACCCTTGAGCTCAGCTGCAACAAGATAGCAGCGTTTTTCTTCTACTATCAATTGAAGAAAGTATATGCATCCCTTATTCATTTCAGCTACAAACGCTCTCACATCAGTCTTCCACTCTAAAAAAAAGGTGAAAATAACATGGTACTATGAAGGAGAAGCTCTTAGAATGGAAGGAACTCAAGCCGATCATGCACTTTCCGTGTTGCTATTCTCATCCTCGGCCATGACATTGCCATCTGAAAAGCGCATTAAGGATTAAAATTCTATTACTCAAAATTTAGGGGTGAATGGGTGTCTATAATTGTTTTAAAGTACCTTCACTATCAGCAGAAGCATACGCTGAACGACGTGATCTCACTTGCTGCTGAGGTGTAGGCTAAAACATGACAAGCCTCATAATTAGTACAATCTGGGTGTTTAACATACGAATAGAATGAGAAGAAATTTTAAATACCTGCAGTTTTGGCCGGAGCGCCTCCAGTGGTCCTTTGGGCTTCCCAGCTCCTTGCTGTAAGATAAGTTAATTGTACAATTGATTATCAAAAAAAAAAAAGTACAATAAAACATAACTACATCATATTCAATAATTTTGATAAAGCAGAGGCTCAAAGTATATACCTTTCCTAAGGCCCAGTCAGCAGAATCAAAGAAAGCGCGTTCATGGTCCTGATAAGACACAAGTTTTGCTTCATGTTATTCATTGACATTATTATGAAAGAACTAAAAAGTAACAACTGATGTTCATTAGAGCACCCGTTTGTCCAAAAAATAGCAAAATGGCAAAATAGAATTTGACAATTTTCGTTAATTGCTGCAGTGGTTAAATGCAAAATATAGCAATTTCGTACACAAAATTAAACGGTCGTCCGTCTAAATTCATGTAATTTTTTAAAGGTTTTTCAATATTTTAATATTTTTTTAATTTTTTAATATATATATATATATATATATAATTTGTCCCACCCATTTTGCCCATTAACTAACTAATTAACCACGTAATTTTCTAACTAAACTTAGTTATCTAACTAATTATCTAACTGAACTAATTAACTAACTAATTATGAAACTAAACACATCAGTTTTTAAAATAAAAATTCAACTTTTTCCTCGGATGATGTTTCGTCCGAGATTATTTTTTAAAAAGTCACAAATTTCCTTAGACGAAACATCATCCGATGAATTGAAAAATTATAAAAAATAATGACTTGCTAAATCCTTTATCAAATATGGGAATTGCTAAACCCTTTCTCAAATATAGTGATCCACCGTTCCAAAAAATGGAAAAAATGGCAAATAGCCCACGACTGCAACTTTTTTGCCAAAAAAAGCGAAAATGGCAAAATAGAAAACGACAGTGGATGCTCTTAACATATCATAATAGTCAAACCTTGGATATGAGTGGTGGTTTTTTAGGCAACATCCCTCCATATTTTTTCTTCAGCACTGCCTCCTGCAAAGAAGTGATTACTAACTTGGCAATGCATTTTTCCATTATAGTAGTAGAGATTAATGATGGGAAATAAACGAAAATGTACACAGCTCACTTAAATTCAAACCACTATTCGACCCAACGAGAAAACGGAAGTGCGCTAGTGCACTACTTGAGCTAGTTCCAATTTTAATTTGTTGGCTACTTGTTTCATGGCTTTAATATAAGCTGTGAATCCCACTCCCACTCTGGAAACAGAAATACCTACATCAATAGTAGGTCGAATTCCCGCATTGAATAGACCGGCAGAGAAGAATATTTGTCCATATGTAATAGAAATTACATTACTAGGAATATAAGCCAAAAACGTCTCCCGATTGTGTCTCGACTTATTGGTAAAGCAGTCATACTTCCTTCACCTAAACTAGAACCTGATTTAGCGGCTCTTTCCAAAAGGCATTAGTGCAAATAAAAAACATCTCTTGGATAAGCTTCAAGACCAGGGGGTCTTCTTAATAGAAGAGGCATTTGGTGATAAGCTTGTTCTTGTTTGGAGAGATCATCATAAATTATTGAAGTATGTCGTTCACGATTCATAACCAAAGCCCAAACCCAAACTCATTGTCACTCAATATTATAAGCAGTTTTGACTAAATCTGGCAAAACACATAATAACTAAGGGAAGGGAAATCACCTCTTCTTGAGGAGAAGGCATGGGATTCTCCTCGTTGTGGTTAACAGTTTCAGGGCCCTCCGCTATATCTACATCACCCTTCTCATTGACAGTTTTCTCCTTAAGAGTCGGTGCATTCACATCAGTATCTTTAATCTCTGACATATCGGCCTCCAATTAAACCTGTAAGTAGGTCAACATAGAATAAAGCAATTGACACACTGAAACATATACAATTACTAGCAAAAGGCAGATGGGAAAAATGCATCTAGCAAACGCCCAGTCCTATACAGAGTTAGAGAACAACAAGAGAGAGAGAGGTCATCAAATATTCATTACATAACTTCTAGCAACATTATGAAAAACATGAAGACGAACAACGACATGACAATTCCCAACTTCCTCTAGGAGGGTCTTGTCCTACATCACATATAACTAAAAATCCTGTTTGTTGTTACATCATTAACAGCTTTCTTGTCAAACATAAAATAACTCGAAGCTGATTCCAATTGCATTACGGTTACATTTTTCACATCTTCTGTCTATCACATTAAAAGAATAATACATACAAAACAAAACTCGGCATGCAAAATTCCTAAATTATTCAGGAATACTTGCGTCGTGCAGAAGGGAAGTTACACTAGCTCTCTCCATAAAGCAATTAGTACTTCCACAAACTAAGCAAAAACGTGCATGAAAAGTTCCAGGAAATCTTCAAATAACCACCAATCAACCAAAAGAACCAAACACTGCTGTACAAAACTTGCTACCTCCATACAAGTGGATTCTTGGCTTTATTCGAGGCTTCAAACTAAAAAAAGAATCAAAATGTTATGAACAGTGTAGAAACTTCATGAACAATGTATTTTAAGAACCCATGGAAATTCATTTCTCCAAAATAGTGAAATGTTGCAATTGAATGCCAGTAATTTAGTGTCAGTTTGAATCAGTCTATATCAGCCACTACAGAAACACAAGGTCACTTCATTATGATAATTTACCCTTTTGCTGAGATCACTACTTGGTCTACTCTAGTGCTTGACACTTGCAAGATATGAGGATATTTTAGAACCACAGGAGTAATAGGACCAAATCCTTGTAAGGGATGTCAACATGATGAGAGCATACTGAAACCTACTTAAGATTCAGGAGTTCATCTGAAATCAGTTGAATCATTAAAAATTGACGAAGATCTTCTATTGCAATGGTATTTGCTTCTGCAATAGGCTAATAAACAATAGTCTATAATGGTCTGTACATTTCTGCTCTTGTCCCAAGAGGTTCAACTTTTCTCTTCCATTACAAGAATCAAAATAATTCCACTTTTAAAACTTCACATACTTTACTGGGACAAACTAGTATTAACCTTCCAGCTAGCATCAATCCTCAAGTAACCCTTTAATAACTCCTGTAATTTAGGTATATAGGAAAGTCTACTCGTAAAAACAACCAACAATGTGATATACTAGTCCCACCAACTAATATATATCCAGAGTGAGAAAAATCATCCTTCAGCAACGAAACTTAAAATTTTCAAAATTGTGTAGATATTATGTCAGGCTAGCCTAAAAATATGAGAAGTTTGTTCCATATGAGACCAGAGATCCATCACAAAATCTGCTTCTCACCATGTTGAGGTGAGGATGATACATCAGGCCCAGTGTTAAAAAGATGTTCATGCCTTGGGATGTTCTTTTATCCATAATAAGTATGCTTTCACAGAAAACACTTACAAAATAATAACACAATTCCACTTGATAGCTTACTTTCCCAATTAGTACACTGAAAATCACGAATATGGTTTGTGTATTCCGTAATTAGTAGTTAACTTTCACTGAAGACAAAACTGAAGGGTAAAAAGCATGGTATCACGTATTGGTCTAGCCCAACGATGTTCCAAAGTCATCTCCATGTTTGGCCTTCCCTAGGTTTCAATATTGGTTCATTTTAAAGTTATCAAGGAAAGAAAACAAAAGAAAAAAAATAATGGGTAGCAAAGGAATCAGCAGATCAGACGACCTGTGGAGTGGCGCTAGCCGCACTACCACCACTGAATAGGTGTATGAGAAAGCAAGTGAGGCAGACAACAATACAAAAGAGAGGAGAAATGTAGGGAGACAACAGAGTCGGGTGATCGCGATAGAAAAGAAAGTATATTTATAATATATATTGTGGTATGTTTCTAGAGATAAAAGTGTATATTAATAGTGGATGGTTTTTTAATTTGAAATTCATATTATTATAGTATACTGTTTAAGTATATTTATAATAATAATAAAAAAAAATTGGTAAAAGAACGAAATAAACAACTAATATAATTCATAGTTTTAATTTAACAAAATATAGATTGACTGGTTGCTTTGATATTTCTCAATTTCGCTGATGGATACCGATCGATATCTGATATTTAAAATCTTGCACATTAATAATATCATAATAAAAAGAGTAAAATCATAATAATTAAATTTTTTTTTAAAAAAAAAAATTTAAAAATCTGAAAATAGACAAGTCATGCTCGTTCAGCTAAAAATGATAATTTGAGCTATTTAAGATACCTCCAGCTATCTTACCTCTGGTTTGCTTTCAACTGCTTTTTGGAATTGCAAAGCCTTCAGTTATCTCAACCCAAAAAGTTCAAAACGGCGAGAAATCTAAACTCCATCTCTAAACTTATGTTAAAGTCATAATAATTTCTTTCTTGATCGATCGTTTGATGGCATTAAAATCAGACAGAAAAAAAAAAAAAAAAAAAAAAACGATCGGATATGATAATTGGAAAGAGGCAAACCTTAGATCTAGCTAACATCAGTTGAAATAATCTCGATTCCTCGCTAATCTACAACTTGACATATAAAAGAGATTTCAGATCACCTAAAAGATTATCTGATGAAACATATACTATTATTATTATTATTATTAAAACAAGATAAAAAGATTAACTCGATAAAGAAAATAAAAAGATGGTAGCTTGCTTACCTCGGACGCTGAGAAGCTCTGGGGTTGGGAGCGAAAAAGATCTACAGTAGAAGAAAAGAAGGAAGATAAGAAAAGAGGAGAGATCGACGATGATCACGGGATAAATTAATTAATCTATCTATCTATACTATTATTAAGCAAAGCCCCATTTTGGCGGCTTTTTACTATTATGCCCTCATATACATATCTATCTATCTATACTTCTATACTATTATCTATCTATCTATCTATCTATACTATTATTAAGCAAAGCCCCATTTTGGCGGCTTTTTACTATTATGCCCTCATGTACATAACACACCTAAAAAAATATAAGGTTAATATCGGAGGTCAGAATTGTAATTTGCATGTATTGAAAAAATAATTAACATGCATAGATTTTCATGCCTGTCTGCATAGATTTAAGAAAATAATTAATCTATACTATTATTAAGCAAAGCCCTATTTTGGCGGCTTTTTACTATCTTGCCCTCATAAACATAAAAGGCTAAAAAAATATAAGGTTAATATCGGAGGTCAGAAATGTAATTTGCATGTATTGGGAAAATAATTAACATGCATAAATTTGCATGCCTGTCTGCATAGATTTAAGAAAATAATTAATAGTATAGATTTGCATGTACTTGCATGCACAATTTATTCATAAAAAAGTTTCCTCCTATCAAAACCAGTAGGTCTAACACATGCATAACACATGCATATAAATATCAAAATGAATAAATTGTGCATGCCTGTCTGCATGCATGCATGCAACCTCTTCGGTGGCCTGCCCCTTCCTCAAAATCATACACACCTTTATAGACGTGCATCGCACGTGCATTGTACTAGTACTATTATTAAGCAAAGCCCCATTTTGGCGGCTTTTTACTATTATGCCCTCATATACATATCTATCTATACTATTATTAAGCAAAGCCCCATTTTGACGGCTTTTTACTATTATGCCCTCATGTACATAACACACCTAAGAAATAATGTAGGGTTAAATCTGTCAAATTTTACCCCTGAACCATACACCAAAGAAGGTCACAACCGTAATTCTAACCCAAATCAAACTTTCTCTATCAAAAAAAATTTCCCCACCCGTCCATTCCTCTCCCTCCCTCTCCAAATTCCCACCGTCTCCCCCCCCCCCCCGACAACGTTCATTCTACGATTTTCTAGGGTTTCAACTTAAAACCCCTATCCTCCCCAAATAGACGACGAAGACGAAGACGAAGACGAAGGTCATCCATTGATCTCCATCGATTCCCTTCAACGCTTAGTGTGAAGCTCAACTCCCGCTCCGCTAATGGCGGTATAGATCCATCCTCTTTCTCTTCATCTTTTTTTTTGTTTTTCATTTTCAAATGATAACTTTTGGATCTGAACTTTTCCCGTTTTGCTGATTGGTGAATGGTTTTGTGTGCAGAGGCTTTTCAAAGATAAGGCGACCGAGGAGAAGGGAGAGAGAGCCCGAATGGTAAAAACCTGATCTTTTTTACAGCTGCGGATAAACAGGGTTTATATATTTTTGTGGAGTTTGAATGAGAATTTTATAGATCTATATTTGCGGTCAAATCAGAATGCAGCCAGTTCCAATGCATTCCCGAGTTTCTTGCGGGAGAAAAAATGCTGAGACGATCAAACCCATGTTACATCTCTAATGCCGAGGTTCATATGTTGCTGTTTTTTAAACACTTGTTGTTTCGCTATCTCTCTCGCATCTCTCTTTCCATTCTCCTTTTCACTTATCACACTCGCTATTCATGTTAACGAATGTAACTATCATACTCGTTAATAATGTCAATGTTCATGATGCCTTCAATAATGTAACTAGCGAGTGAGGATGTACCACACTCGTTAATGATATCTTCAATAATGTTAATGTTCATGTTACTGAGGAGATGTCACAAAGTGTGAGTGTAAATCAAGTTCCACAAGAATCATCTGTTTAATCGAATGTAGACGAATTGTACATTGGGTAGAAGTTCCAAAGTAGAGAGAGATAAGTGAAGAGGAGAATGGAAAGAGAGAAGTGAGAGAGATAGTGAAACAACGAGTGCTAAAAAACTCCCAAATCGATATTCGCTGTCTCAGTTAGCGCGTGTGGTACAAACACACTCGCTATCTGCGATAGCGAGTATGAACTTGGTTTTTTTTTCAAGACCACACACTCGCTATTTCAGTTATCGAGTACAGTACAAACACGCGCGCTATCTGAGATAGCGAGTCTAAACTTGATATTTTCTTCTATTTTTCTCCAAGTGTTGGAGAAACACCTCACCATACACTCGCTATCCCAGATAGCAATAATGTTTTCACTAAACTCGCTATCTCAGATAACGAGTGGATCGTTTTGATAATTAGTTTCGAAAGTGGGTCAGTTTGGTCAATACTTTCAAAAAGTGGGTCATTTTGGAAACAAATTCTCCAAGTTAATAATGGAATGAAATATGTTGCAAATGGTTTTATTTATTTATTTATTTAGGCCTATTTAATTGTTGGGATAAGAAATGGGTCAAAAACAACCTGACCACTATCTTTTTTTTTCTTTTTCCGTGCTTGAGTAATTAGTAGGGCTTTTGATTCGTCAATTTTCACCAACACTCTCCCAACTTGTTTGAAAGGGAAGGACATTTAGGGGGGTCTGACCATCGCAGTGGATAGTGTAAGAAGACGAGTTGAAGAAGAAAGGTCTACGTATATCACAAACATTTTGCCCCCAAACAACACTCTATTCAGCAACACCAATTAAACAATCAGAAGCAAATCCCACCTCCTTCAACTATCCCACATTCTCCTCCTAACAATATCACAACCACAGTTAACAAGCACATTGATAGCTATCATGTACTTTAACACTCTACTCCTCCCCTTCCTAATACTATTTCCATCACCCAATCATCTACTCCCCATTCAGGAGCATCACATTGTTTCATAGGTGCATCATAGCAATCTGCCACTCGAGCCTCCCCCAGCAGCTGCTAGGGCTCGATATGGGAATCCAGCCTTGCCGACCGGAGTTCAGCATTCAAATGGTGATCCCTTACACCAAGTTAATCCAACCGAGGAGGGTGGGATGAGAGTGGACATCAGATCAACAAGAAAGAACAATAAGAAGAAATTAAATGCTAACGGAGTCATGAAAACCTACCGAAAAGGAAAAAAAAGAAACATGTGCTTTGCTTTAACTGTGGAGATTTAGGCCATGTTCGGGCTGAGTCTACAAACGAGGTCCGTTGCTTAAAATGTCTAAAGTGGGGACACATGTCGCATGTTTGTTCTAACATTTCTTCCAATCCCAAAGATGAGAAAAGGGAGGTTTTAAGGGGAAGATCATCGGAAAATCCCACTCATATCAAACTGATCAGTAGTCTACCAATTGTCAAGCAAGAAGAGTAAGGGCTTTGTAAATGGTGTGGGTTTGCAAAGATTAAGTCTGGTAGACCGTCGGAGAATCATCTTTTAGATGCACTCAATTCTTGATGGTCAGTGAGGGGTTAGTGAGAGTGGGTGGTCAAAAAGATTTGCCATCTTCAATTCATAGTCTCTTTCCCCTTCCCAGAAAAGCTAGCTGATATGATAACTATGGAGGTAGTGGATTTCGGCCATTTTATAGCACAATTCTCAGAATGGACCCCTAATTTTGGTGCCGAATTACCACAGAGGAGTGCGTATTGGATTTGGATCTATAACATCCCCCTCCACTGTTGGAGGAAGGAGGCAATTCAATAAATTGTTACGGAATTCAGGTCGGTGGTTTCTATAGATCCCAAGACAATAAATGTAATATCCCGGTCGGATATTATATTTGTATTTTTATTATTTTTAAATTTAAAATATTTTTATAGAAATTACTGGTTTTTCTAATAAAAATTTAACTAGATATATATACTAGTAAGTATATATAGGTATTGTATCAGTTTTGTACACTTGCACAAAATCTTGAAAAATGCATTTTTGAGAAAATGTCTGGAAAATTCCGGGCAGATATTAAAAATTATTATTTTATTATTATTTTCAGAACAGAAATATTTTTGGTGGATATCACCCAGTTTTGTTAATAAACATTATATATATACAGATACTAGTCGGTATATGACTATTTTGTATCAGATTGATACTGGAATCTTCCGAGCCGGTAATAAAATTATTTTTCGAAATTAAATGATTTTTGTACAGATTATTCATTTTAACTAATAAAAATTATCTGTATAATCAGATATATGTACGTATTTGAATCGTATCGATTTCGTACGTTTGTACGAAATCATGTAGTATATGATTTGCGAAAAATATCTCTTATTCTTAATCAATCTTGATGAGATGAAGGGTTATAATTGGATTAGGGTTTGATTGCAAATTTAACTGGGTTTGATTATAAATTAAAATTGCGAATTGATCCCAATTTTTGTGAGCCACAAGAGAGAGAGAGACAAGTGGCTCTCTCCCATCCACAAGCTCTCTCTCCCTCCCCCATAAAACACCTCCCCCACACAAACCCACCCTTTCCCCCTTTTTAACCATGGCCGGCCTCAAACCAAGAGGGGAAATCCCTCTTTCATTTTTTGTTCTCCATCTCTCTCCATCTTTCTCTCATTCTCCTACTACTTCTACTTGTTTTGTTTTAGCAAAATATTGAGAAGAAAGAAAAAGAAAGAGAGGATCAAATCAAAAGAAAATATTAGAGTTTTCATGGGTTCATTTGGAGGTTTTTCTTGAAGAAGATCAAGAACAAGGAGCAAGGAGAAGAAGAGCAAGTTCTTCCTACAACCGAAGGGGTGGGGGTTTCTCACTCATGTCTTGTTTTAGCTATTTTAAGATTTGTTATTGTTGTATGTTGTTGTATGGAGTTAATTTCATGTGCATAGGGGCTAGAGTAAAGCGCATGCAAAGCTAGAAGTGGTAGAACACTAAAATCAAGCATAAAGGTTCGATTTTTGCCATTCTAGGGTTAGATTTAATTACTCATGTTAAAGGTGGAGTTTTGACCCGAAATTTATATGAGGGGTTCTCCTAGGTGTTATTAGAATGCTCTAATTTTTATAGGTTTTTCGGAGTTGTTTTAATGGGTGAAACGATCATTTCCCCCAAAACAGCGAAGGGTTGAGCCAAAACAGTGGGTTCGCTGTTTTGGGGTTAGTGTCGCAGTATGTTCAAGTGGATAAAACTTGGGATTCCTCTCGGAATTTAAGGAGGAGACCAACTAGGAAGTTGTAGTAGACATTCTCCCCTTTCCGAATTGGCCTCTCGGGTTAGATTTCGATAAGGGACGGAAAAATTATTGTCGTTACAAAAACAGGGCAACCAGCTTAGCTGAATGCTCACTGTTTTATTTGTTTGTTACTTTTGAGCCTTTTACTGAATGAATCTGAGGAGCCAACCAACTAGAAAGTTGTAGTAGACATTCTCCCATTTCCAAATTGACCACTCGGGTTAAATTCCGATAAGCGGAGTAGGAGTTGTGCTTTTTACAAAACACAGCAGCCAGATTGCACTGGAAACTTGCTGTTTTGCTGCATTGATGGTTTTAAAGTGTCTTACAAGATGAATCTGAGGTGAAGGCCAACTAGGAGGTTGTGGTAGAGCCTCTCACCTTTCCGAATTGTCCTATTTGGATAGATTCCGATAAGCGGAGTAAGAGTTATGGCCTTTGCAAAACAGTGCAGTCAGCTTTGGCTGAAGCGCTCACTGTTTTGCTTCCTTATTATTTTTGAGTGTCTTACTTACGGAATATGAGGAAGTGACCAACTAGGAAGTTGTAGTAGACTTTCTCACCTTTCCGAATTGACCTCTTAGGTTAAATTTCGATAAGCAGAAGAGAAGTTATGGTCTTTGGAAAATACAGCAACTAGCTGTTTGACAGGATGCTTGCTGTTTTGATCCTTTGTCATTTTGAGAGTTTTACTTGTTGAACCCGAGGAGGAGACAAACTAGAGAGTTGTAGTAGACGTTCTTCTCTTTCCAGATTGGCCTCTAGGGTTAGATTTCAATAAGGGACGCAAAAGTTATGGCCATTATAAAATGTCAGTAGCTGGCGTTTGTCGAAAGCTTGCTGTTTTGCTTCTTTGTAGTTTTTGAGTAGCTTACTTGTACAATCTGAGGAGGAGACCAACTAGAGAGTTGTAGTAGATGTTCTCTCCTTTCCAAATTGGCCTCTCGGATTAAATTATGATAAGCGGAGTAGGAGTTATGGTCTTTGCAAAACAACGCAGTCAGCTTTGGCTGAAGCACTCACAGTTTTGCTTCTTTCTTGTTTTAGAATATCTTACTTGTTGAATCTGAGGAGGAGACCAACTAGGAAGTTGTAGTAGAGTCTCTCACCTTTCCCAACTGTCCTCTTGGGTTAGATTCTGATAAGCGGAGTAGAAGTTATGTGCTTTGGAAGCTTCAGCCTTGTTGTAGCTTCGACTATCCTTACTTAGTTTTTGCGTCTGTTCAAGGGACGGTAGATTGAGTTCCATAGAAAATCTGGAAAAGTGTTCAACTAGAGAGTTTATTATATGTACCCACATTTCTAGAAAGTATGATTTGGTTAGATTCCGATAAGTAGAGCAAAAGTTACAAGCTCTCAAAGTTTCAGCTTTGCTTATCTTGAGCTGTCTTTTGTTAGCATTTGTGTGTGTTCAAGGTCAGGAATTTGGAATTCCTTACGGAATCTGAGGAAGTGGTCAACTAGAGAATTGTAGTAGATGTTCTCAACTTTCCAGATTGTCCAGTTTCGTTAGATTTCGATAAGTGGAGCAAAAGTTACGAGCTGTAGAAGTTTCAACTCTTTGTTGAAAATCTGCAGTTTAGTTAAACTATTTGCATGTGTTCGATGGACCGGATTTTGGATTCCTTACAGAATCTGAAAAAGTGTTCAATTAGGAAGTCGTAGGAGATGTTCTCACCTTTCTAAAAAGTTTAATTTTGTCGAATTCCGATAAGTGTAGCACTGGTTGCTTCTAGGCTGTCGGAAGGTTTTTATGTCGCTTTTGGGCTTCTCATTGATAGTACGCCAATTTTAGACTGTTAGTAGATTCTTTTGTTGCTTCTAATCATGGAAGATCAGGTTTTTCTAGTAAGCATATTTGGTTGCTTCTAGGTTGTTATAATACCTGTATGGTTGTTTTTATATGTGGTTTTGTGCATACACGGCTCGCCTGGCCCGTATGTAGCTGTTGATCTCATACGTAACTTATTTGGCTCGTATGTATGTTGTTGTCTCATACACAGCTCGCCTGGCTCGTATGTAGTTGTTGGTTTCATACGTAGCTTGTTTAGCTCATATGTGTTTTGGTTACTCGTATGTAGCTTATTAGCTAGTACGCAGTTTGTTGTGCTCGTCTAGGGTGATATCATTGCTTTTGGGGCTATCGACCATCAAGACGTGTGTTTACCTAACTCCTAAGGGATTGTGGACGAGTCATTTCGTGTATACTGTCAGATCTTAACCGAGTTGGTTGATCCCGGACTGGAGTGTTGACAAAATCCAAGTTCAGGGTAGTAGCATGCGAATACATTCGTATTGCCGGGGTCTTGGATCGATAGGCCATGAACCAGATCCTTAAGGATTCTGATAAGTCTAGATTGAGCATCCTAGTAGAGTTATCTTGCGAAGTCTAACTTAAGACCTAGCATGTCGTGTTAGTACTGTTGTCATCCCTAGGTTTGTTTAGAGTTAGTGACATTGTTAGGGTAGTAACTTATGGCTATTACTACTTAACCTATATTTATTATCATTTTCTCACCAAAGGGAAGAGTTGGTGTTAAGGGTGATACCTTATGATCCGATCTGTCCTATAGGCCGACACTAAGCGGTACTATTGGGTTGTGCCCTTCTTGTCAAAGGGATACAATCTGTGCCTTCTCACGAGTTGGGAGCACAGAATCCGTATCTCGTCTGTTAATTTCTGAAGTGCCTTGATAAGCGGGAGCGATTCCTGTCGGAGCTAGGGGGATGAACCCACCAGAACTTCGTCTTGTCTTGTATCTAAGGGCGAGGAGCCATAGACTATGGTCTGGTTAGGGGGCGGCAGGGGATGCATCAAGCAAACCTGTAACCGTGGAAACTTCAAAGATTCGTCAGATATTTGAGTGAGGTCCGGTGCACTTGGCGAGATTAGACCATTTTAGGGCAACCTCATCAGTCATGTCTAATCTTCAGAAACAAGTCAAGTACAAGAGTAGAATTCATGATGCGGGTTCAAATCCCTATATATGAAGAAACGGCTTGATATAGGGCGTATGTAGTATGGGCTGCATATTGTCCCAGAGTCTTGCTTGCATTAGAATAAGAGTATCCTTGCATTAGTAATCTTGCATTAGAGTCTAAATCATAACATACACTGACACATCATATATATATGTACATGTTTCACTTTTCATCAATCTGTTTGCTATAGTTGAGATTCGCTACTAGTTATCAGCCTTAAAGCGTTAGTATATGTACTGACGTCCCTACTTCTATAGGTACTGGATTGCAAGATTACATGTACTGTATTGCAGAAGTACATGTACAGGATTCAGGAGGACTCAAGGTAAGATAAGCAGGAGTCGATTTTATTTAAGTTTCCGTTGTAAAATATGCTGATTACTATTGTTTCTTTTGTAACAATTGTTGTAATTTATTTATTTGTTGGAAAGCATCCAAGTGAAGTACCAAGTGTTGTTCTTTATTCATTGTACTCTTGTAAATTTTTGAAAGATGTAACACTTGGGATTGTAAAGGTATTATTATAACACTATTGTAATGTATTGCAATTTTGTAACATTCAAACTTGTAAACATTTGTGTTGAATAAAAGTTTTAAAATTTCCTGTTTTTATGTGTATTGTGGCTAATTGAAGGAAAGATTCTGGCTTATGTCACGGTTTCCCAGTGTATGAAAATCAGGGCGTTACAGAGTGGTATCAGAGCCGACTTCAATTTATAGTCCAACACAGTAGGAAAATTAAACTTGGAGGCCTTTTAGGAGTCGGGTTTTAGCTAGTTGTAGACAATTATAATTCATATTGTTGTTTCTTTCAACTTATGTTTTATGAATTTTCTATATCTGGACTAATTCCAGTATATGTGTTTCAAGGATGGTATTCGAGGATATCCTAACCGAGGATGTTGATGGAAGAGAGCGAGCCATGATCCGGTGATCTCGAGCAAAGAGACAAAGGAGATTTTACTACAAGCTAACCTCATGACGGATTTGCCTTCACCACCGCAAGGACTAAGTGTGGATCGACGCACAGCGGCGGCAGCCAGTATACATCGAAAAATAAAGAAGCTGAAGAGGTGCAAGACCAGAAGATGTTGTCAATCTAAGCATCTGGGTGATGCTTGCAGAGCTATATTAGTAAGCCTAGCAAAGGAGTAGGAACACTTCGATACCGGATTGGCACGACTACAACATGAATGGGAGCAAGTCCTGGACACCACCAAGGTTGTAGCATACCATTTCTGTGAGAAAGTAGGACATAAGAGATCAGTCTGTCCACGATGACAAGGGAAAAGATCTGCACCAGCATCAGGGTTTGAGGACCGAGGTCAGGAGCAGAAGACTCAGAAGAAGGAGGGCAAACTTAGAGGCGCCAAGACAGAAATTTGTTTCCTATGTGGGGAGCGAGGTCATTTCATGATCCAGTGCCCGAGGAAGGACCCTCAGATGGATACCTATGTCTATTACAATTGTGTGGAGATTGGTCATATCAGGCCAAACTGTCTCCAGTTTCACAAGAAAGACGACAGATTAGCCCCGAAGATGAACAATAAAGTGAAGGAGCCTGTTCACCAAGAGTAAGAGTTCGCACTTACTAAGGGCAAGCTGAAGAAGGCAGGAGAGCCAGTACCAGTATGTGTATATGGAGTTGCAACTAAGTTTAAAATTGTATTTTGAAATTTTATTTAGACTAAAGAAGTTATATGTGATGTAACACTTTTTGTAACCAGGTGGATTTATATATATATGAAATCCATACAACTGTTTTGTTCAATTGAGGTTCATCATATTCTTTGTCTGAATTAATTTTCAAGAGGTTGAGATGTGTGCGGGAGGCAACTATAGATGTGGTTTTGTTGATTACACCATCTGGAGCGTCAGCTATGAGAAAATTATAGGAGAGAATCCTGGAAGTCAGAAGTGATGTTCGTAGGCCATGTACTATTCTAAGAAGGGAGTGGCTACCGAAGAGCAAAAGATCAAGGTAGTGAAGTATTAGCCTCAGCCAAAGACCATGAAGGAAGTAAGAAGCAAGATGATGAGATCAGTCAAGCCAGTATTGAAGTGATTACTCAAGATTGAAGCTCAGTTTTGGCACGATGGAAGCTGCAACCGAGTCGAAGTAAGCAAGTCAGAAGGCTTAGGCAGGATATGCAGAGTTTGAAGCACCGAAGCGGCAAGTTGATGAAGGAAAATCTTAGAATATCAGTATGGACTTCATCACACGATTACCCAGAATTTCGGAAATGTATGATACAATTTGGGATATTGGGGATCTGTTGAACGAATCTGCACATTTTCTTCCGATGAAGATGACTTAGTCACTAGAGAAATTAGCGGAAGTCCACATTGAAGGCATATGGAAGCAACATGGAGTGCCAGTGTCAGCGATTTTGACCAAGGTTCAAGTGTTACATCTCAATTTTGGCAGAGTTGCAGGCAGCTTGGGGATTGAGGTCGCGTTCTTTGGAGAACCAGTTCGTGGATGAGCCACTTGGGAGCCGGAAAGCCATATAAGTTTTCTTTCCCCGAGTTATTTAGTGTGTGTGTATTTTCTGTTCTCCTGACTAAAACGTAGTTCTGAGGACAGAACTATTCTAAGAATGGAGTATTGATGTGAATATTTGCAAGTGTACAAAATCGCAACAAGTAGTATAGTAAAGTGAATAGAGTGTTGAACCCATAGGGACTAGATATTTTATTGAGTACCGATATCACTAGATTAATCACTATTTGGAAGATCGAAATTTATAAATTATAAAACAACTAAGTTAAATTAATTTAATTAAAGCTAACTAAATCAGTGAAGAGGGAGAGGGCTGTGAAACTGTGAAGCTCTTGTAATTTGTTAATGGCGAAATTAGTTCTAGGGCTCTTGACTTCACCTCGTTTATCACACACACAAATTATAACTCCTTATGAATAAAAATATTATTTTTCCAAGTTGTAGACCAAAATCCTAAAAATATTAACTACTCTATCCACGCAGTATAAAAAGTATTCTCAACTAATTATTTGCCTATCCATCAAATTATTAATTGAAATTTTATGGATTTCTTAACGGTCACGTCCTCCAATAACGGTGTTTAATTTTTATTAATCACAAATCACCAGTTCGGTCTCTTCATGATTTAAAAGATCATACAAATGTCTATCCACCAATTGCACGCATAAATAATAAAAATCAAAACACAACTAGGAAAAATAGAATAATAATAAGGAATTAAAATTGTGTTCTACAAAACTAGGCTACATCTTAGCCTCTAGAACAATAAATTTAGTTCATATTCAAGTTGCAGCTAACAAAAATTGTTTGGGATTGCATCAAAAAAATATAAAGAAGAAGAGATACAAAAAAATATAAAATTAATGCAAACCGAACTCCTAGAACCGAGTCCAAGCCTTTATCTCTCTTCTGTCTCTGTCTTAAAAGCCGAACCCAAAACGCGTCGCCACGTCACTGCAAAGTCAACGCTAGCACCAATCGACCCTGTCATTGTCTACAGGAGCTGTATGCGTCGCCTTGAAGACCGCGCCGGTCAGATCAGCAGCCAGCACCCAGGAACTACGCCTGTCAGGTGCTGTTGCGTCTGCTGTCTCGTCGGGTTCTTAGCTGCCAGGTGCTTCTCTTGTGTCGTGTTGTCCACGCCAGCACGCAACGCCAGCGAGACAGAGGCATTTGATCCCGCCTGCTGTCGATGTCGCGTCGCTGAGTTAGCAGCAGGCGTCTGGTCCCGCCTGCTGTAGCTGTTACTGTCGCCCTACGTGCTGCTGTAGCCAGAGAGAGAGAGAGAGCTCTGACTTCTCTCTCTCTTCTCTATTTTTTTATTTTACATCATTTTTTTTTATGATTAGCCGTCACCTCCTGAGAATTGTGCTCCAACCTTGTTCATATTTATAGGCAAACGGGAGAGAGAATTAGGGTTTGCATTTTTGCAGAAAACTCCCCTCCTTTCATTTATTTCCTTCCTTCTTTAACCAGATATTTATTTCTTTCTCCTTTCTTCCTCTCTTTCCTTTTCTTGCAAACACGTGCTGCTGCATACACAAAATAAGACCAGAATTTAGGATTTTTTTAAAAAATAAAATAAATTAGTTTAAAATTAATTAAACTAACTAAAAATCATATTAGCTCATTCAAATCCTTTTAAAATTATTTATCGCATTTTTAACTCAACAAAACAATAAAAATTAATAAATCCATGGTTTTGCTTTGTTGATTTTTTTCACAAATCTTCACTTTTTACATCAAAAATATTATTTCTTCAAAAATAATTAATTAATTGAAATCTTATAGAAATAAGATGAATTATAAACAATATCAACGAAAAGAAGCAATTTTAATGGGTAAATGAGTACAAATATTTATATATAAATTAGACACATCAAGTATTGTAATATCCCGGTCGGATATTATATTTGTATTTTTATTATTTTTAAAGTTAAAATATTTTTATAGAAATTACTGGTTTTTCTAATAAGAATTTATCTGGAAATACATACTAGTAAGTATATATATGTATTGTATCAGTTTTGTGTACTTGTACAAAATCTTAAAAAATGTGTTTTTGAAAAAATATCTGGAAAATCCGTGTAGATATTATAAATTATTATTTTATTATTATTTTCAGAACTGAAATATTTTTGGTGGATATCACCTGGTTTTGTTAATAAACATTATATATATACAGATACTAGTCGGTATATGACTGTTTTGTATCAGTTTGATACTGGAATCTTCCTAGCCGGTAATAAAATTATTTTCTCAGAATTAAATGATTTTTGTACAGATTATTCATTTTAACTAATAAAAATTATATATATAATCAGATATATGTACGTATTTGAATCGTATTAATTTTGTGCGTTTGTATGAAATCATGTAGTATGTGATTTGGAAAAAATATCTCTTATTCTTAATCAATCTTGATGAGATGAAGGGTTAGAATTGGATTAGGATTTGATTGCAAATTTAATTGGGTTTGATTGTAAATTAAAATTACGAATTGATCCCAATTTTTGTGAGCCACAAGAGAGAGAGACAAGTGGCTCTCTCTCATCCACAAGCTCTCTCTCCCTCCTCCATAAAACACCTCCCCCGCACAAACCCACCTCTTCCTCCTTTTAACCATGGCCGGCCCCAAACCAAGAGGGGAAAACCCTCTTTCATTTTTTGTTCTCCATCTCTCTCTCTCATTCTCCTACTACTTCTACTTGTTTTGTTTTAGAAAAAGATTGAGAAAAAAGAAAAAGAAAGAGAGGATCAAATCAAAAGAAAAGATTAGAGTTTTTCATGGGTTCATTTGGAGGTTTTTCATGAAGAAGATCAAGAACAAGGAGCAAGGAGAAGAAGAGCAAGTTCTTCCTACAACCAATTGGGTGGGGGTTTCTCACTCAAGTCTTGTTTTAGCTATTTTAGGATTTGTTATTGTTGTATGTTGTTGTATGGAGTTAATTTCATGTGCATAGGGGCTAGAGTAAAGAGCATGCAAAGTTAGAAGTGGTAGAACACTAAAATCAAGCATAAAGGTTCAATTTTTGCCATTCTAGGGTTAGATTTAATTACCCATGTTAAAGGTGGAGTTTTGACCCGAAATTTATTTGAAGGGTTCTTCAAGGTGTTATTAGCATGCTCTAATTTTTATAGATTTTTGGGAGTTGTTTTGATGGGTGAAACGATCGTTTCTCCCAAAACAGCGAAGGGTTGAGCCAAAACAGTAGGCTCGCTGTTTTGGGGTTAGTGTCGCTGTATGTTCAAGGGGATAAAACTTGGGGTTCCTCTTGAAATTTGAGGAGGAGATCAACTAGGAAGTTGTAATAGACATTCCCCCTTTCCGAATTGGCCTCTCGGGTTAGATTCCGATAAGGGACAGAAAAGTTATGGCCGTTACAAAAACAGGGCAGCCAACTTAGCTGAATGCTCACTGTTTTGTTTGTTTGTTACTTTTGAGCCTCTTACTGGAAGAATCTGAGGAGCCGACCAACTAGGGAGTTGTAGTAGATATTCTCCCCTTTCCAAATTGGCCTCTCGGGTTAAATTCCGATAAGCGGAGTAGGAGTTGTGCTTTTTACAAAACACCGCAGCCAGATTGCACCGGAAACTTTCTTTTTTGCTTCACTGATGGTTTTAGAGTGTCTTACTAGATGAATCTGAGGTGAAGGCAAACTAGGAAGTTGTGGTAGAGCCTCTCACCTTTTCGAATTTTCCTATTTGGTTAGATTCCGATAAGTGGAGTAAGAGTTATGACCTTTGCAAAACAGCGCAGTCAGCTTTGGCTGAAGCGCTCACTGTTTTGCTTCCTTATTATTTTTGAGTGTCTTACTTACGGTTACTGAGGAAGTGACCAACTAGGAAGTTGTAGTAGACATTCTCACCTTTCCGAATTGACCTCTTGGGTTAAATTTCGATAAGAAGAAGAGGAGGAGTTATGGTCTTTAGAAATACATCAACTAGCTGTTTGACAGGATGCTTGCTGTTTTGATCCTTTGTCATTTTGAGGGTTTTACTTGTTGAACCTGAGGAGGAGACCAACTAGAGAGTTGTAGTAGAAATTCTCCCCTTTCAAGATTGCCTCTCGGGTTAGATTTCGATAAGGAACGCAAAAGTTATGGCCGTTATAAAATGTCAGCAGCTGGCATTTGTCGACAGCTTGCTGTTTTGCTTCTTTATAGTTTTTGAGAAGCTTACTTGTACAATCTGAGGAGGAGACCAACTAGAGAGTTGTAGTAGACGTTCTCCCCTTTCCGAATTGGCCTATTAGGTTAAATTCCGATAAGTGAAGTAGGAGTTATGCCCTTTGCAAAATAGCACAGTCAGCTTTGGCTGAAGCGCTCACTGTTTTGCTTTTTTGTTGTTTTAGAGTATCTTACTTGTTGAATCTGAGGAGGAGACCAACTAGGAAATTGTAGTAGAGACTCTCATCTTTTCGAACTGCCCTCTTGGGTTAGATTATGATAAGCGGAGTATAAATTATGTGCTTTGGAAGTTTCAGCCTTGCGGTAGCTTCGGCTGTCCTTGCTTAGTTTTTGCGTCTGTTCAAGGGACGGTAGATTGAGTTCCATAGGGAATCTGGAAAAGTGTTCAACAAGAGAGTTGGAGTATATGTTCCCACCTTTCTAGAAAGTATGATTTGGTTAGATTCCAATAAGTAGAGCAAACGTTACAAGCTCTCAAAGTTTCAGCTTTGCTTATCTTGGGCTATCTTTTGTTAGCATTTGTGTGTTCGAGGTCGGGAATTTGGAATTCCTTACGCAATCTGAGGAAGTGGTCAACTAAAGAATTGTAGTAGATGTTCCCAACTTTTCAAATTATCCAGTTTTGTTAGATTCCGATAAGTGGAGCAAAAGTTACGAGCTGTAGAAGTTTCAGCTTTTTGTTGAAAATCCGCAGTTTAGTTAAACTGTTTGTGTGTGTTCGATGGACCGGATTTTGGATTCCTTACATAATCTGAAAAAGTGTTCAACTAGGAAGTCGTAGGAGATGTTCTCACCTTTCTAAAAAGTCTAATTTTGTCGAATTCCGATAAGTGTAGCACTGATTGCTTATAGGCTGTCAGAAGGTTTTTATGTCGCTTTTGGGCTTCTCATTGATAGTACGCCTATTTTAGACTGTTAGTAGATTCTTCTGTTGCTTCTAATTATAGAAGATCAGATTTTCCTAGTAAGCATGTTTGGTTGCTTCTAGGTTGTTATAATACCTGTTTGGTTGTTTTTATATGTGGTTTTGCGCATACGCGGCTCGCCTGGCCCGTATGTAGCTGTTGGTCTCATACGTAGCTTATTTGGCTCGTATGTATGTTGTTGTCTCATACGCAGCTTACCTGGCTCGTATGTAGTTGTTGGTTTCATACGTAGCTTGTTTAGCTCATATGTGTTTGTTTACTCGTATGTAGCTTATTAGTTAGTACGCAGTTTGTTGTGCTCATCTAGGGTGATATCTTTGCCCTAGGGGCTATCGACCATCAAGACGTGTGTTTACTGTAGTGCCCCGGATCCCCATTACCGGACATCCGTGACACCCACCAGAATCCTTGCCTTCAAATGCATGTCAACACAGTAATAACATAGAAATTTTAAAACTTTTTATTGCCAAATAAAGTCATTACATCATTGATTACAACCGATACCTTGTTCTTGGACAAGGAGTACAAATTACATCCACTCATTACAACTTATTACAAATATTTACAGACTCCACTTGTAAAGCTATCAGCTGCCTCTCGGAATGATAATCGACAGATTACTGCCGAACTTCGCTGAGTGGCCCATCGGCTCCCCTGGGACTTGCTCCTCGGCTTGAGGCTTCTGCTGCGCCACTTTGATATCTCTGCATCTGCTCGAAAGGTAGGAGTCGATACCTAGAAGGTAGGGAACGTCAGTACTTTGACTAATGCAAAGCTGATAATAACAGCGATCCTCTAAAATTCAATCGCAACCATAATTTATGCAAAAGGAAAAGTGATGTGCCAAAACAAGGGTTTAATGAATTTGGGTTCTAGTGTAGTGATATGCCATGATCCTACAACTAGATGCAGCAAATCACATGCCTGACTCTAATGCAAGCAAGACTTTGGAGCACGAATGCATCCCATACTACATATGCCCCCAAATAGATAAAATTTTCCAACTTTCATATATCACAAATAATTTTCATAAAACATAAGGAAATAGGGTGAAAACTGGGTTCAACATAGAACAACAGGCAAATTACAGCAAAAGTAGATTATAGAAAAGGATATGAAACATCGTGCCAAACTCATCTTTAAAATACGACAAAAATCTGGGAACACCCTAACATCATGATGAAACACTGAGTAAAATATTATGGCATGATATTGTGTATAATCTGAATCTTGAAAATAAATAGTTCACAAAATCTACCCCAAACTGAATCTGGAAACTACCGACACACATGCACTAAAATTAACATATCTCCTGCATACTAATTCCAAACGTAGTGAAACCAGTGGTGTTTGAAAATAGATTAAATTCTCTACAATTTACTATTAAATCTCCAAGTTAAGATTCGGACTCTAACCTAGGTGAAAACAGCAAACAATCCAGTACAACCCGAATTTCCAGATTTCTCACATCATCTTAGAATCGTCATAACTTCTACAAAAATTAACCAAACTTAACCAAATTCGAAACAAAGCCTACCCATTATCTAAATATCTTTATGGGGGTAACTAACATGCCAATGCCTAATAATTCTCATATGGGTAATCAAAGAAACACATGGTATACAGTATGTCACATACGCGATCAAAATCGCGTTTGGGTGAATCCTAAGGCATAAACCTATCAACCTTCATGTCCTAAATCATCTATGGCCTGTTTTGAACAATAGAGACGAAACCCACAAATAAAAACATGATCTTTGGCCGTCTCTAGTCTCAACTACCCTATTAGGTGAACTTTCGACTTGTATCAACCTAAGGAAATTATGTACAAGTTACTTGCCTTTTTGTGACGACGATCGCGAGGAATCCAAGCCTAGCAAAGAAAACCCACGAGCAAGACGCCTTCTAATGCGATTTCGAGCGAAACCCACGAACAAAACGCGCCAACGATTGATCTCTTTGACACACGAACCAAAGTGGGAGATGCCCACAACTCAAAACAGCGAGGGGAGATGTTTAGGTGCTGTTTTGGGATGGTTGGGTGCTGCCTTGGTGCTTGCAGGCCACAAGGAGGAGGAGAGACGAGGTATTAATGGTGCGAAGTAGTATAGAATAATGGATTGAAGAGTTGTGGGTGGTCGGCTATGCAAGGAGAGAGCAAGGGATGGTCGGCCTGGGGTTTTTGAAAGCAGGCCGGGGGTACTAGGGTGGAGGCCGGGTGCAAGTAGGAGAGGGAGAGAGGAAAAAAAATATTAGGGTTAGGGATTATTTAGTATTAGGGGTATATATAGGAGATCAAAGTGGGTTAATGGGTAGTGGATATCAATAGGAAACAATATGTATACAATTGGGTAATGGGTATTGGGTAGATTTCAAATGGAGATACAAAATGCAATAAATCCTATGGCTCCTAAAAATCTCCTTAAGGGCCAAAAAATCTCAAATTGGTCAAAACTCTTCTAAAAATTCATCATGGCCCAAAAATAATTATTAAATATGAACGGGACCAAGAAAATGAGAAGAGATCTCAAAATGGCGAAAAACGAACAAACGACGCACAATCGACGGACAATCGACATAAGGATGTCAAAAATGCAAGAAAATAATATGTAATGAAAATAATTCAATATATGGTCCAGAAAAAAAATACAAGGAATATAATAATACACAAAAACGAAAAATACCCTCAAAATACCAAATCGAAAAACAGGGGTTATAGTCTACTCCTAACACGCATGCGTGTTCACCCCTAACCTGGCTGTGAACTTATATATATATATATATATATATATATATTATATATATATATATATACACACACACAAAACCCACGTGCATAGGAATGTGATGGCCTCGAGGGTCAAATCCCTCTAGCCTCCCGTTCCATACTCCGGCAAAACTTTGGGAATTAACAGATCGAGATACGAGCCAGGACTCACTCATGAGTGCCGAAAACGTATCCCGACGACAGGAAGGTACAACACCAACTATGGTCTGCTAGTACTAATGCAACTACCAAACCCCTAATGCATCACTCTAATCCCAGCCTCATTCTAATCACTTTGGGTAAAAGATAAAATCGCTTTCGAAAACTTGCCTATCGACCTCTGGCCCTGGCGATACCAGTCCGGTTCGCCACTTCTCCGGGCTTAGATTTGTCCAGCACCATGGCCTACATTCACCCCTAACCCGGCTGTGAATGTATGTGTTTAGCCCTAATGAGCTTAATGTGACGGCAAGGCTTGGACGTCCTACGCTTTGGTGGAAGTTCATGACTTAGGGTTGACAGGTGCAGGGTCTCACCTTACCCTAGTGACTAACTCGAGTCACACACCCACTATGGGAGTCAACAAAACCAACAACAGATACCAAACATCTTTAGACAAGAGTTATTAACTCTAATAGTACACAGGGGAACAAGTCTTCACAATACCTAGTCAACACCCAAGACTAAGCAACCTACGGTGTTTCTGCCCGAAACTTAAAAAGACCATAACTCCCTCGATACAACTTCGATTGGGGTGTACGAGCCCAATCCAAAAAGGTAAGATCCTAGGCTACAACTTTCTAGTTGATCATAACCTCAAATTCCATCATCTAAGTCCTCAAAATGGTCTCTCAAGCCTCAGCCTGTGCATTTCCTGTACACGGGCTGCACCTTATCGCTAGCATAAAACACTGCCTACTTATCAGAATGCTACAAATTCAAGTTCTATGGAAAGGTGTAGATGTCCTCTACAATCCTCTAGTTGGTCATAAGTCCAGAATATGCCAATAGATCACCCTAACACACACACTCACAAATGTACCAAGTCACACACTAAGACTTTCTCAATCAGAGCACTCAGCTCAATTCCTGGTCTCTGTCCAGTATTGTAAAAATCATAATAAATCAACCACTCACTGGAAACACCTCAAATAGGTCTCGTTGGAAAGTTCTTGATGTATACTACAATCCTTTAATGAAATACTTCCTCAAATTTGGCTCTCAAGGAGCCTCAAATGTGTCATATCTACAGGGTATCAAATCTGACTGAAACCAGCACAGTACGTGCTAATAAAATTATCATAAATTCTATACTCATCCAATTGACACAAAATTTACAGTAAAGAAACTAGATATCATAGTGAACAACATGCAAAAGTTTTCATGTCCAAACTCCAAGTCTACACTGAGTTCATCATATTTCAATTAAGCACAAAAATCATCATGCTCTTCAGTTACACCTCTAGCTACTGTTTAAAGATAAATTTTTAACATGATTGTAACCTTATCAAAATATTTTTCTGATTTTTCTGTAGAGTCTATAAACAAGTGGGAAAACAAGATAAAAATTTCAAATTAAGAACTTACTCCAATTAATTATGAAAATTCTAATAATCTCAGGCATCATGTTAACCAACTGCTGCTGCTGCCTTACGAAACAGTTTCACAAATGAATTTTATTAAAATATCAAACAATCTCAGAAAAATCTGAAATAGTTCATGAACCATCTAAATATATATAGGAACAATCTGTAAAAGTTCCATGATCTAATTCTATGTGGTTTGCTCTGGGGAAAATCTAGAAAATAGCATACAGATCAAGATTCTAGTTCTAGTTTCTGATTTCATCTTCCAATCTTCTTAAGCATTCATTCTAACACTTACTACCACACATTCATGCAAGAAATCATTCAAGAAACAATAAGAAAGGTTTATAGTAACTCTCCACCCTGAGTTGATGTAGAGTAGTTGATATATTTGAGATTCCCTTCCTTGAGAATCCCTCCAAGAGCTCCTTCTTCAATCTTTCTTCTTTCTCTCCTTCTCTTCTATTTTTTCTTGGTTTGAGTTCTGAAATTTCAGAACAAGGGAGATGAAATAAGGGGTTTTTGATGGAGAAGTGAGTGAGGAAAGAGGGGGGAAGGTGAGGCCAGTTTCTAGGGTAGTAGGGGGTAGGGTGTAGGGTGGTTTTGGAGTGAAACCATGGTATTGCCATTGGTTTTGAGGTATGTTATGTTGGTTGCCCATTTTAGCACTTAAGTGGGTTCCTTGATGTGAGACGAGCGGTTTATCGAGTGTACGCAAGATATACCCTTCATAGTATCATACAATGTTATATTTGCAGGCGTCGTATCAAAAACTAGTGTTTATGCTAGTATCGGTCCTCCTCATTCTCGTGCATCTTCTAGAACACAACCATCCTCATGAACCGCCCTGCAAATCTTACCGTACACCACGATAGCAAAATCAACCAAAACACTGCAATCATGTGCACGCATATAGACAATATACATACAACATATATATAATTAGGTATCGTACAATCCGGGGCGTTACATCACTCCCTCCTTAGAGTCGTTTTGTCCCCAGAATGTTCCTAGTGGGAGAAAGGAATAACAAATAAAATAGAAAACACTTAAAACAAATCCGGATATAAATCCTTCATGCGGCTCTCCGGCTCCTACGTGGCTTTTTCCACGAACTGGTTCTTCCAGAGAACTTTGACCATCGGGATGACCTTGTTTCTGGTACCTTATCCTGTTGATCAAGTATCCTGACTGGTTGCTCTGTACAGGAAAGATCTATCTGCAAATTCTTTGGAACCTCTGGCAGTTGATGGTTGAATTCGGCAAATACCTCCGTAACATAGAGATGTGGAACACATCATGCACTTGAGATAACTCGGCCGGTAGCTCCAACTTATAATCCATCCTGCCAATCCTTTTCAGAATCTTGTATGGCCCAATGCATTTCGGAGCTAACTTTCCGCCTTTTCCGAATCTGATAACTCCTTTGGTCGGCAACACCTTGAGAAATACGGAGTCACCTTCCTCAAATTCTAACTCTCTTCGGCAGTTGTCCGCATAGCTCTTCTGCCTGCTTTGTGCTTCTTGAAGCCTTTTCTGAATAAGCTCGATCTGTTCCGACGTTTGCTGTACGATTTCTGGCCCATACATCTGTCGCTCTCTTACCTCGAACCAACAAACTGGTGTTCTGCATCTTTGGCCATACAAAGCTTCATACGGGGCCATGCCAATGCTTGCCTGATGCCTGTTATTATAAGCAAACTCTACCAAGGCTAGGTATTTCTCCCAACTTCCCCCGAAGTCTAAAATGCATGCCCGCAACATGTCTTCAAGAATTCCGTTGACTCTCTCTGTCTGTCCATCCGCCTGAGGGTGAAAAGCTGTGCTTAAGTCTGTTCTAGTTCCCAATGCTGAGTGTAGACTTCGCCAGAATCGAGATGTAAATCTTCCATCTCGGTCGGATACTATCGACACTGGCACTCCATGTAGCTTTACTATGTTCTCGATGTAGATCTCGGCCAGCCTTTCGACTTTCCAGGTCGTATTTACTGAAAGAAAATGTGCTGACTTTGTCAATCGATCCACAATCACCCATATTGAGTCATTTTCTTTAGGGCTCCTGGGTAATCCGGTAATAAAATCTAGGGATGGCAACTGGGCCGGGTCAACCGGCGACCCACCCGCGACCCGGCCCGCCAACCCGGCCCGTTAATTTGCTCCGCGGGTTCCGGTCGAACCCAGTGAACAGTACCAGGTCGACCCGGGTCGCAATTTACGCGAATTAAATTCGCGAAACCCGGCCCACGAACCCGGCCCAATTCGCGAGTTGGACCCGCAAACCCGCGGGTCGACCCGCGGTTTTCGACCCGTTCGACCCGTACGGGTCGAACGTTCGACCCGTGACAGGTCGACCGTTGACCCGCGAGTCGAACGGTCGAAAATGGGGCCGTTGCGCTGCTGATGGCTCTGTCTTGGAACAGAGCCGTTGTGAACGGCTCTTTGAGCCGTTGCAATTTTTGTTTTTTTTTTTGTTTTTTCCCACTTATTTAGCCTATAAATATCCCCAAAAATCTCATAAAAAATCACACCTCACTCTCTTACTCTCTCTACTATTATACATCATTTGTAAAGAATTTTTGAACAATTGTAGTATTCATCAAACAAGTGTACAAGGAGGCATATACACGATCAAATTTCGGTCGTATCGGAATCAAAATTCAACGTCTTCAACGTCTTCAACTCTCTTCAACCCTCGTCAAATCTACTTCAACCTCTTCTCAACTCTTCAATTGCGGAATCGGCAAAGCGCTCCTCCATCTTTTCTATTCTATTCTTATTTTTACGGTTTTTTTTACATACGCGTATTCCACGGTGAACGGTATCAAAATATCTCTATCTCTCTCGTTAATTTTTTTTTGCGTTGTAGTTAAAATTATTGTTCGTTTTTTTGAACTTCTCTATCTCAACCCTCTTGTTTTTTAGATTTTTTTTTGTATAATTCACCACTCCTACATTCTATATTTTTTTTACATACTTTACTTTAGCATATTACTACATTATGTCTAGATCACGCGGTAGCGGTCGTAGCGGACAAGATTCCTCCTCCTCTTCACGTAGGCCACCAATTGTCCCAATTAGTGAGCCCCGCCCAAAGATAACATTGATCCTACTATGGAACAATGGGGTACACACGACGATATTGTAGGTGACATACAATTAGAACAACAACAACAACAACAACAAACCGAAACTACACAACCCCGTAGTAGTAGGAAAAGTAGAGGAGAAACTAGCGATTGGCATAAGTTTTATGATTATATCCCGGACGAACATACTCCGGGTATAGGTTTGAAAGTGTGTAAAACATGTAGTACAACATACAAATTCAAGAGGGGTGACGGCACCGGTACAATTAGTAGGCACATACAACATAATCATAAAGAACTTCTTGATCAAATACAAGGCCAACAAAAAATCAACCCTAGGACCGGTCAAGTAGATAGCAACCCTTATGATCCCGAACTTGTTCGTCGGGAAATGGCCCGATTAGTCATTAAGAAAGAGTTGCCATTTTCCTATCCCGAGAGTAGGAACTTGGAAAATTTTAATCAAACGGCCTTAAACCCTCATTTTAAAAGAATTCCGAGAATACTTGCAAATCGGATTGTTTTAAAGTGTACATGGAAATGAAGGACGCTTTGATTGCAATTTTATGGAGTTTAACTTGTAGAGTTAGTTTAACTTCAGATTGTTGGACGGGTGTCAACAATATTCCAACGATGGGAATAACCTGTCATTGGATCGACAATGATTGGATTCTTCAAAAAAGAATCATATCACTTGCGTCGTTGCTGTATCCCCATAGTGGCGCTGAAATAGCAAACTGTATTATAGAAATTTGTGATGTTTTTCATATTCGCGATAAAATTATGGCTATTAGTTTTGATAATGCATCTAACAACAATGTAGCAATTACTACTTTAAAATCTGTATTAAACCCACCATCTGACAATATTTTTTATGTTAGATGTGCATGTCATATTATAAATTTACTAGGTATGCCCGTGGCACGTGCCTACGGCACGTATTCAGAACTGCATATAAATTTATTTGGAGTTATTTGGTTGGATGAACTGCACATAAATTTATGCATTATACATGCTAAGATCAAAAGTCATTCACTATACCTCTTTATACATCTTTAACAATTATTCGTTAAATTGTTTCAGTTTTTTAGGAATTTATCTTTATTGCCCTTAAATATCTGAATATTGACTTATCCAATTCTTCAAAAAGCTAGATTTTTTTAAAGAAATGTGAGAACATTAATTAAAAATATGCACCATGACAGGAAAAAAAAAACTGATTGTAAACAAATACAACCACCTTTCTAATACAATCATCTACTATATACGGGCCTCCTTTGAAATTATATTGTTGATTCTCATTTAAGACTTTTGGTGGTTGATTCTCTCCTTTGGTGTGTTGGTGTAGGCAGTGATGCAAAACACTATATGATCTGAATAATTATTTCATGCTTGTTGTATTTATTCTTGATTATATATCTATCATATCCTAGTTGGTGCGGCACCCCAATGCAGCCCTAGTTATGAATAGTGTGTTCTGAGCCTACTGGTTTTTTTTTAAACCACATGTTCAGTGTCTGTTGTTCTGAGCTTACAAAATTTGAAACTTCATATTCAGCTTCTGTTTGTCTTGAGCGTACACAATTTGGTACTTCATGTTCAGTTTCTGCTGTTCATTTTCTGTTTGTTCTGAGTTAACAAAATTTGATACTTCATGATGTGTTTCTGTTTGTTCTGGGTTTACCAAATTTGATACTACATGCTCTGTTTGTGTTTGTTATGAGCTTGCAAAATTTGATACATCAGGCTCTGTTTGTGTTATTTATGAGCTTACAAAATTACACACTTCATGCTCTATTTCTGTTTGTTCTGAGCTAACAAAATTTGACACTACATGCTCTGTTTGTGTTTGTTCTGAGCTTACAAAATTTGATACTTCATGATCTGTTTGTGTTAGTTCTGAGCTTACAAACTTTGACACTTCATGCTCTGTCTCTGTTTGACACTTCATTTGTAAAAAAAATATTAGCCATTTTACATGTCGCTAGCCAAATGACCAAGATATAGTTTGGAATCATAATAGATTTTAGGAAATTTTCTGAAAATTTCGACAGAACCTCTCTTAAAATATTAGCCATTTTACAGCAATTCCTTACGGAATTCTGTTCACAATTAAAAATTTATCATCACAGTCAAGAAATATAAATCCTCCCCAGGCCAATCCAAGCAACATCACAGAGACATTATATATATAGGGCTCTGGAAAGAAAAAATCTTCATATGACTAAGATACAAAATAAAAACCAAGATATCGTTTGAAAACATAATAGATTTTAGAAAATTTAGTAAAAATTTTGATAGAACCTCCCCTAAAATATTAGCCCTTTTACAGAAATTCCTTACGGAATTCTGCTAACAATTAAATATATGACATCACAGGCAATAATTATATTTTTCCTCCCTAGGCGAAACCGAGCAACATCACACAGGCATAATATATATAAGGCTCTGGGAGAAAAAATCAGAATATAATGCAAGATACAAAATAAAAACCAAAAATTCGTTTGAAAATGTAATGAATTTTTTTGAAAAACCTTCGAAAAACCTTTAAAAAACCAAACACAGAACCCAATACTCCACAAAATTGCGGGTACGGGTATTAACATAACTATATTATATCATCATTATATACAGTTACTTACATCATCTCCCAAAATGCTAAATATTACAATTATTACAACTATTACATCCTTCACCATACTAAACACCAACCAACTGAATGGAAAAAAAATTACATGGTTGTAGGAGAACACAATGGTTGAAGTCTTCAAAAATAGGACCAAACAGTGAGCCTAAAAAAACAGTTAGAGTTTTGAATCAAATAGTAAGAGTTTACAATAAACAATTAAAACAATAGTAATAGTTTTGAAACCATTACCTTTCAAACAGAACAATGGCTTCAACCAAACATGTTCCTCATCACCCTACAAAAAGTTAAACTGTCAATATGTACATGACGATTTTGAGTGTGGACGACAATCTGGGAAAAAAAGAAGAAGCATTAAATTAGCAGCAATTAACGGTTAACATAGGGTGTAGTTGTAGTAAATATAAATTTACCTTATTGCAACCTCAATTCATCAATGTAGTTGCATTTATAAATTTGAGGTCCATGTCAGCTGCTTCCCAGTTCTATTAAAGTTCAAAAGTAAAACAACAATGAAAATAAGTTTTGGTAAGGTAAATCTATCATATATAAATGGATTTTTTTTATTTTGTCGTCTTGTTTCATTAAAGAAAAAAATAATAAGTTAATAGACGACCCTCTTTCTATTTTTTTTCTTCTTATATATGGTGTCAATATTTCATTACTAATAAGTTAATTGATTTGAAGAGTTTGCTGGCTCATTATTGATTTAATGTTTGCCATCAAATAATAGAAAGGGTGATACTTGTTTTTGCTAAAATAATTGTTTGTTATTGCAACTCCAATTGCTATATAGTTGAAAAATAAAGAGAGATTCAATATATATATGCTTGTGTTTAAGATAACCATAGTTATATTTAATATCCATCTCTATGAAATAAGTAAAGAAGTTAATCTATTACAGATTTAAATATATGAGTAATGTAACTGTGAAGTGTGATTTGAAAAAAAGATGATCACACTAAAGGCTTGATAGTGTAACTGTGAAGTGTGAATTGATAAACAGATGATCACACTAAAGGCCTGATAAGATACTAATTGTCATTCATATTTGAAGAATTTGTTTAATAACTACTAATGTATATACTTTTCTTTTACGATCATTGTTATACATCATCTCCCAAAATAATAACTGTTAAGATCATTGTTGCCATGCATACTGAAATATATAGTTAATAAGATTATCTGTATACTTGAGAGGACACAACTTTATAAAATGTAGGCCAAGTCTAGTTAGTGGGTTTAAACTAAACCACTAAAAAATTACAGCCCAAACTCACCTCAACTATCATAAAATTCATACAGTTGACTAAATTAATTGTACCATTGTCTCTATCCTTGCTCAACCCCATCGCTAAATCTCTGCCTTTCTCTCTCAGGCCTGCTTCACATATCACTCTCTTCGTTCTTGTAATTTCCTTTTAAACCTCCAACAACACCAGCCTATGGTTCTCTAATTTCCATGAAGCTCATCACCAGTTTTTTTTCTTTCAAATTGATTGTGTTTTGGGTTAAACATAGCAGTTTTGATGTGCTTGTGGTATAACAGAATTTCCTTCAATTTTTTTTTAAAAAATTGATCTTTTTTATTATTCCTCAATCAAGATTGAAACCTTTTTCATGGGTTTTGTTTATTTCTGTGTTTTGTGATTATGTTGAATTTTGGGGGGTTGAGATTTGGGCACTTTTTTATTTATTTATAAACTAACCATAGGTTGTATCAAGTTTGTTTCAAAATATACCCTAAAGTTGGTTGATTCAGTTTTCTCTTATGAATTGTTTTTCGAATTTGTCTGATGGAGTAACGAGTAGTATTAGAATTCTTGTTTAGTAGATAATTATGTACTCAAATTGAAAATAGATCTTATTCGCGAAGCTTTTTTAATCATCCCGTATTATTCTCTGTTATAATAAATTAATTATGTTAATATTAGTTGGTTTAAATTTCTTTTCTTTAAAGTATGCTAATTGTGATCATTTATCTTTTGCAGCTAATAAAATCTTTTCATGATAACTGTGTATATTGCTGGTAAATGGAGATGAATCTCAGTTGGTGCTTTTGGACCGCCCTAGTTGATTATCTTGTTTTCTATAGATGATATTAGTTGTAGTTGGCACTTGAAGGTTGGATTAGAAGCATGTCTATAATGTTCTTGGTGATGCCCAATCACTCATGCCATGAGAGTACAACTTTCCTCAATTTAGTACTTCCTTTCCTCTCATCTGACTACGTCCAAGTTAGTAAAAGACACTGCATAGCTGGTGTGGAAGTTCATGTTAGAAGTTTGTTCGTCGTCCAGTGAAAGGAAGCAGAAGTAGTGTTCTACAAATCCAACAATGGAGAAGTTTGTGGTAATTTAATCCTCTGATATCTGGAATTTGTGTAGGTCAGGCTAATTTGTGTAGGTATAGACTTGTAATGAAAATTGGAGACGGAACATGCGGGAATGTCTATAGGGCAGTAAATGTGGAAACAAATGAGATAGTTAGTATTTGCTACTTAGAAGGCAGGGTTTTGTGTAATATCTGGTTTATGCTTGGCTTCTTTTCGCTGGTTTCTTAGGCGTAACAGATTTGAGTGCTTACTTAGTTACTTTATTTAATAAGAAACTGTCATAGTAAATCATTCTGTCGGTGATCAGGCTTAGGGAATGTAATTTAAGTTGAAAATTATCCATTCAATATGCTACTACCGATGGTCGGTGATCAGGCTTAGGGAATGTAATTTAAGCTGATAAAATCTCAACTATGCAAATTGAATTCTGAAGAGAACTATGGTATAAGAAAATTAACTGAAAGAAATATTAGCAGATAACATGCTGATCAAGCAATACAATTCGGGCTTGTTTTTGTATAGCTTACAAAATAAGTGTGCTATACAAAATAAGAGCAAGTAAATGTTTTCAGGATGAATTTACCTGAATGTCCAGAAATAGCTGCAGTGTCCCTGACCTTTTACGGGGCTCACTATTCCGGCATCCCTCCAATCTTTCTGCAATGCCAAACACATCATCAAAAGATATGGTTTAGCTTAAAATAAATTAACTTAATAACCTTGCACTTTAACATATAACCATATATTTTCGGATCAATTTGCTAATTGATTATGTTTCACAAAATATATTGCAAAATAGACTTCAACTTTGTGTTCTGCAATGTGTTCCCCATCATATACCCACTGCATTCAGTTATTGCATCAGTTCAGATATTACAAATAGTTCCACACCATGTTTATTTATATTTTAAGTGTGTAGATATAAAATATCTACAATAGTCAAAGATACCTAATCATAAATCCATGTAATCAAAGTACAACGATTCTTTTTTAAAAAAGCACCTCTTATATAAATCAAGTTAAACAATAATGAACATAAGCAACTTGATAATAATGCAAAAAAAAGAAATACTTGAAGTTAACATACAATTCGTGCTGTCCAAACCCAAATATTCCATCAACAGCCCTGTCAAGTTTCGTCAAATTCCCAGACTGTGAATTGCTACAGTTGTTTTGCAAGGCAAACACAATACCAATGAATAAGCCCAAACAACTAAAGCTCATCTTTAGTTTGAAAAGGGAAACTATTGTAATTACAATATTAAAAAAACTGTACCTATCTAAATGGGTAGCTTCATTACAGGCACACCTTAGATAGCCAACTGAATTAAGTACCATGCTTGTATTTGGAAGCACAGTTTGGATACTTAAATCCAACCTTTCTTAATCAATGTTTTCAGTTAATAATGTAGCTTCTCAGTTATTACAAAACAAATATCTTGGGAAAATTTTGAGAAACACCTAGGTATCCAATTCAGAAAAATTACCTAGGCATTGGATAACTTATAGATATAATGGCAAATTTGTCTCCCCTTATGTTTGTTATTTAGTTTTTAGATGGATGGGGACTTGCATAAAATCTCAATATGAAAGCGTTAGTGAGATCTAGGTTTTTTTAGGGGTTTCAAGTCTATCTTGGTGAGTGAGCTCTCTGTCTTCTTGTAGATGGAAGCTCAAAATAATACGAATTACTGTGTTCTCTTAACTGACATAAATACGAATTACTAATCATTTCATTTTTGCAGTTTGAGCATATATTGGTTTTGTTCTCTCTCAAAATCTAGTGATTTTTTAGTATATGACTGGCATAAGACTTGTATAGCTAAACTGCATAACTCATACAACTTTTTCTTATATGGAATAAATTGATAAAACGAATGAATTATCTTGCATATCTATGCAAGTCAGGTCCTGAAGGGCTTATCTGATTGATGTTGAAGGTAGTCTTTGTTGACAACCAGTATAAGCCTCTCTCGATATTTGCTTAATTACTGTCAAGTTAACATCAAGTCTGAGACCTTACACACTACAGCGACAAATTTAAAACTTGGAGACACTGGAAATTTACACTTAATGTTGTTGCCTATCTGTTTATGATAGATGAATCTCATCATCAGAACTTTATCCCATCTATGGAATTGTCTATAAAGCACCAATCACAACAAAGGGTCCTAAAATATATGGAATTTCTCATTGAGAAATAGCATCTACAAATCAAATAAATTGTAACAAAATATGAAAATGAACTAAAAAAACATATGCAGTTCTAGATTTTTCCCATCTGGAAAATTAATTTAAGAAAAGAACAATTACAATGGTAATAAATCACAGGAAATGAAGAATGGATACCTCCAATGGAGTAAGAGGGTATTTTCCATTGATCCTAATTAGACCTGGCCGTATAACACGGCCAGGTTTGGTAAACTTCCCTCTCCAACCTTTTTCTCTTTCTACATCCATGTCCACCTTTCTTTCTCCCCACCATCAAATACACAACATGAAAAGGCAACCATATCCTAAAGAAAAAGGGAACACATTTCCAATTAAACTCTGATAAATCGCTGATCAGAAGAGCTTGAGTTATAATTTGACTGAAAGAAAATTAACCTGTTCAAAATGGAGATGCACTGCA